>JAGDYQ010000027.1:3339736-3604003 GCA_021962125.1 Bulinus truncatus | reverse complement strand
ATTACACTGGTAAACAGTGATTTCATTGCCAGTGATATTTGAATCATTTTATACAAAGTCAACTATGCTGATTTAGAATATGTAAGTGCTTTTGCTAGATTGGCTCTATTTTACGAGATAATTAGAATTAATTAAATAATGTATGCACCTTGTTTGAAAATTGTCAAGAATTGCATGAAGTAAAATAGTATACTAACAAATACTAGTGAAAATGTTAATAGTCATGCAGAATTTTGTTTAAAAAGATATGTAATAGTGCTATAGAAGAAAACATTCTCATTTGAAAAACTAATTATGTCTAATTAATTAATTAATATGTTAATTGTCTATGGTAATGCATTAGCAAATCGCTGTTTGCTCGACTTCCTTTTGTGTGTGTCGTTGGGGCAATTGCGCTGGAGGCTCCAACAGTAGTCAGCCATCATATTATGTCCCATCTTCCTTGATATCTCTCCTCCATCACCCTCATATCCTGATGGAACCTCTCGCCTTGTTCCTCACTGAAGTCCCCAAGGTTACCTGGAAATTTGTCTAAATGACTGTGCAGGTAATGTACCTTGATGCTTATATTTGCTCCAATGTTTCTGAAGTTAGCGAGCATATCTTGTACCAGTTTTTCGTAATTCTCTGCTTTGTTATTACCTAAGAAGTTCCTGACAACTGAAACAAAACTGTTCCATGAAGAAGCTTCAAGGTGATCCGTGAAATCTGTAAAATTTTGATCGTTGATGAGTTTTCGAATCTGAGGACCGTCAAAAATCCCAAAGTCTTAACAAATTGTTCAATTAAACCTAATTTGATATGAAGCGGTGGGAGAATGATCTTATTTTGTCAACCAGTGGCTTGTTGATGATATTTTCTTTACCTACAGTCATGGTTTCCCTTGCAGGCCATGTCACTCTTGTCCAATGATCTTGCCTTGCCCTGCTATCCCAAAGGCACATGAAGCACGGGTATTTTGTGTATCCTGACTGCTACCCAAGCAAGAAGTTTACCATTTTTAGATCAACACAAATTGACCACTGATGCTCATAATAACAGACTTTCTGCAATACTGTTTTGATATTCTCATACTCTTCTTTAGGTGTTGTTGAGTGAGCAATAGGAAGAGATGCGTAACGGTTACCATTGTGTATCAGAACACATTTCAAGCTTCTGATGGAACTGTCTATAAAAAGACGTCAGTCTTTGGAATGGTAGTCTTGTAGTCCCATTTGGAGCAGAAATCCAAGGATGTCATTACAGTAAACAAGATCTTCCTCTTGGCTGAAATATGGAAGAAGAAACTCTTCTCTTTTCCGATAAGAAATTTTTAAAATTCTTGTTTGAGAAAATTTCTTTCATTGAGCCTGAACGCTAAAAGCTCAGATGTTTGCTTGGGCATATTTAGGTATCGTATCAGGTCATTGAGTTCTTCTTGACTAAATGGTTGAGGTGTTGAAGAACTTCCTTCATAATCGCTTCCACTTTTTTCACCTGCCAAAAACTCCAGATCTTGCCCCTCGTCAGAGTCTGATGGTGAAAGCTCTAATAATCCACTAAACACTGGTATAGGAACTTCATTGCTATGTGGAATTGGTCTCCTTGCAGATTCAAGATCAGGATAATCTCACTTAGATTTCTTGTGGCGATTGAAGCCTTTAACATTCACAATACAAAAATAGCAATCACCAAAATGGTCTTTCGGCTCTCGTCATACCATTGGTACACTGAAACTTAGACTTTTCTTCTCACCATTTGTCCACTGCCGTAGGCTCTCCACACAGTTTTTGCAGACCTTATGGGGAGCCCAAGACTTGTCTTGGGCTCCCAACTTCACACCGAAATAAGCCAAATATGCCTGCTGCACAAATTCGATTATATTTCTTTGCTTTTCAATCATGTATTCTCCACAGATGTAACAGAATACATTCGGATTATGTTTGCAGCATCTTCGTGATGAACTCATGATGTCTGTAGAAAGCAGCTATAAAAGAGAAAAAACTAAACAAAGTTATAACTTGGTATAGTTAAATTAAACAACAGACACCAAACTTATTGCATTTGTTTTACACAAAGGGTACAATCATATTTCAAGGGTGTCCAATATCTCAGAAACTAGAGCCAATTCAGCAAAAGCAGTGACAGTTTTGAAATCAGCACCCATGAATTGCTATAAATTCATTCAAACATTCTTGGCAACTCGCAAAAAATTTTTTTTTGTTGGGCTGTGTTATTAGTGAAAATACAAGTGTATATTTTAAATTTATATTTAGCTTCAACAGTTTTTCTAAAGCTTCAGTATACACGTACTATAGTTTTAACTGAATTATTGCTACATTTATTAATTTTCAGCATTTATAGATTAAAAATTAATGTTTTCTAAATGTATTTCTTTTCTAGGAAATGAAAGTAAAACCAGCATGCATTACTCTGAAAGTGTGATACATGGTATTTTAAATTTCATTTAATTTATTTGAAATAAAAAGCTTATTGCAAACCTGTTTATTTATTATGTATCAGCTATGCCTTTATCTTCAAAAAATATGCCTTATGACGAAATATTTTTTGGCAGGTAATCTGGCACACGTTTCCCGCAGCAGAAAGATCAAACAAAAATTAAAAATGAAGGAGAGTTATGACTTTGATTATCCAGAGAGAGATCTGTTTATATTTTCTGTACTTTTCAACAGACGCCAAATGGCTGATATGTTTCTCAAACTGGGAGTTAACCACATTGGTAAATTTTTAGTTTTTATGTGATTTAAAATTTTGTTTGGGGTATAAACAGTTTGTTTCAAGTTCAGCTGTATAATGATATTTTTATGTTGATTTCTATTTTTAGTTTAAATTTCTTATGAATTATACATTTAATATGCAAAAGTGCTATAAATTCATAAAATTTACAAAGCTACAAAGATATTTTTTTTCCTCAGGCACCGCCTTGCTGGGAAGTTCTTTGTTAAAGGCCCTTTCAGAAAAAGCTGATAATGATGAAGAGACTAATACAAGTCTAGACTTAATGCAACATTCTCTGTAAAACTTTATATCCTTGATCTCTGTTATACACTTAACAAAATAAAAAATATTAGCATGCTGTATTTGTGCTTAAATTTGTAATGTTCAAAGTGCCTAAAATAATAGTTTAAATCAAGCCATTAAAAAAAATAATGTAACTTATACAGTTGTATAATTAATGCAGTTGTATAATTAAATGTAGGGAGTACAGTGTATAATGTTTATCAGTGAAAAAAATGTCGACATTACCATAATTCTTTTATTGAAGTAGCAAAATTTTTAAAAAAGGTGGGCTTCATTGCAATAGAAAATAAAGTGTCTTTGGCATTTAGTATTTAAATTAGTTATTGGAATTCATTGTGAAATATGTTTGAATAAGACTGCATTGAACTAGTATCTAACCACGATTTTTTTTTTCTTTTTTTAGCATTTTAGAAAATTTTGCTGTAAGTGTCTTGGATGTTTGTTATCTACAAAACAAGACAGATTCTCACTTGCTTTTATGTAGAAGAATCAAAGAATTAGGGGAAAGCACTCTACTAATAATGACAGACAGGCAGCAGTTAATGGATTTTGCTGAACATTCAGCATGTCAAACAAAACTGACCAATATTTGGAAAGGTTCATTGGCTGCTCATACTTCACAGCTGAAGGTAGTTACTTTAAATTTTGTTTGAATATATAGATAGTATTTACGTCTAGGTTTTTATGGGCTGTATGTAATGTGATCATTTGTCAGACATTTTACATTCACTTTCTTAGTGATTGTAATTCACTCAAACACCATTTTATTTAAAGAATAATTATTGTCATGACTTTTAAATTTTATATTACCAGACAACAGTATTGATTTAATTTCAATATTCTATGAGTTTTTAAATCAAACAAAAATGGTGGAGCCTGAAAAAATATCTTTTTTGGGATACTTTTTTTCTAATGATTAAATGATGAATTGATAAAATGCGTACAAAGTCCATAGGAAACTTAGATTTTCATGGATTAAATGGCGTCTTTCAATTTGAGAATGAAATGGAAAGCAGATCCCTAACCCTCCCCCCTTCACTCCCCTGCCATTTTTATCTCGCAAATAATCCATTGAATCTAAATTCTTACTTAAAATACAGGAATGCCTCTAGAATCCAAAAAGAAAAAAAAGAAAGAAATACTGTATAACTCAACATTAGGAATTTGAATTAGAGACTTTGATTTCTTTGCATGGGCTACCACCATGTCTCTTTCCTCAAATAATCAGCTGACTTTTGATAAATGTACACTTATTATTTTTATTTCTCTAAACTATACTCATTTAGATACATAATAATTTGAAAACAAATAACACAATCTAGTATGTTTACTTTTTCCTTTAATCTTCAGATTCTGTTAACAATTTTCTTCCCCCCACTGATCTACTTTTTGAAGTTCAACAAGACACCCAAGTCTCCCACATTTCTCCATTCATCTGATGTTGAACCTGAGGTTACACTGGACCCTTCATTGTTTGAATTTAAAAAACTTTCCATTGCTGGAGGAAAAAGTTCAAAAGTCAATTTTGTACCTGCCAAAAATGTAATGAAAGACAGCACTGTAAGAACAAAGTTTCAGGAAGTTAGATTTTTTTGTGGTCGAGATAACACAATCAGCCTAGTCCAAGCAGCTTATATGTTTTATGAAGCACCAGTGACAAAATTTTTGACCAACATTGTAAGTTACATTAATAGATCTAGGTCATTTTTGATTAACTTTGTTAAGTTGCTTGAATAGATTTAGTTAATTTTTTTATTTATTGCCGGAGAAAAAATTCAAATGTGAAATTTTAACTGGCAGAAATTTGTAACTATGTGTTACATTATTGTCAGTAATTTAAAATATGGTATTATGCAATTTAAGATTAAAAAATTAACCTTAGTAATGTACACAGAAATCTAAAACTATTAATTTGTTTTCCCAGATAGCATACCTCATATTCTTGGCACTGTTTAGCTATTTCCTACTAACCAATGTTAATCCAGTGGATGAGCCCAACTCACCATCAGCCATAGAGTACATTGTGTGGGTGTGGTTTTTAACTATGATGATTGAAGAAATAAGACAGGTCAGTCAGCGTTGTATCTTTAAGATGAATAGCTTTGTTTCATTTAAAACTGAGGCAGAATTACTAAAGAGACCTCTTTAATATCATGTGTATTTTCCTTTCTACTGTTACTCCACAGGTGATCATTGGTGATCAGAGATCAGTAAAGTACAAATTGAAAAACTGGTGGAGTAACTTTTGGAATCAGTTTGATTTTGTCATGTATTTACTGGTGATTATTTCTGTCATTCTACGATTTGAACTCTATACGAGTGCTCACTTTGTTTATGTGAGAATAGTTTACTCTATAACCTTGGTTATGACATTCCTACGGTTCATGCAGTTCTTCTTTGCGGAAAAAAATATGGGGCCAAAGGTCATTATGATCAGGAAAATGGTAAATATTATTGAACTTATTTTTTTTTACTGTAATTAACATTCCATTCATTAGTTGTTTATTAAAACTATAAATATAGTGGTATTTTATAATTATTTGAGTTGTTTTTTTTTACATGACATTGTCAGAAAATATATGATGATCTAAAATTAACTTATAATCATTTCTAGCTGACAGATCTGATGTTTTTCTTCTTAATACTGTTGGTCTTTATTCTGAGTTTTGGTGCAGCTTATCACATCAACATGTTTCCTAATGCTCCAGTCAGCTGGTCAATATTGTACTATGTTCTCTACTATCCTTATTTTCAAATTCATGGTAACCTGTTTCTTGAAGATATGCAAGGTAAAACTTACATTGCACATGTGTTTGAAATTCTAAATAGTTTTACTATTCTATATTATAATATTTAAAATTATATAGAACTAGTCATACCCGCTGCATAGCATACGCCGCCCTATCAATATTATTTTAAAAAATTTTTGAAAATAATCAATCAAACAAAATAATGTTTTAGCATTCATTTTTTATTGCAAACTAAACAATCTGATATTATTTCAATAACTTATTCTTTATTTATTTCCAAATTTACTTTAGGTAATACACTGCACAAAAGTTAGGGGAAAATTAGCATGTGAACGTTGTTCAAAGAATGGGGTGGGGAGGGAGTGCGGTATTTCCTCTGCAGAGCGCATTTCTCAAGACCAGCATCTTGCTTGCTTGCTCTGGCATCTTGCTTTCTCTGGCGTATTATATATATAGATAGATAGATAAATTACGATGATTTTAAATTTTGTTCTTCTGGTCCTATTGTCTTTTTGGTAAAAACATTTACATTTTTTTAAAAATCATTTATTATAGCGGCAAGAATGGTTTATATTCTTCTCTCGACCGCCAGACTATGTCTTGATATTTGAAATCAGGGAAATTGGGATTTTCCCAAAACGCAGACATGAAGTCAGAACAATGCGAGTGAGCATTGTTCAATGCGTTTTGCTTGCTCTTACGTATTTTGAATTCTGCAAACGTGACTGATCTATATATAGATAGATTAGTCTTGCTTGCTCGGGCGAATTATATATATAGATACATGTAGATACATGTATTCACTATAGATAATGCATTTTATCTATTCGCTATAGATATTGCATTTTATCTATACTATCTAAAAAATATGCTCTCTTTAAACATAAATACTTTAGTTAGCTTTCTTCAGCATACAATTGATAATATGTCATCATTTTGTTTGAGAAATATCATGGGTTTTATATTAACTCCCTTTACATATTTTTTTTAATGTGCTAAAAACTTAGGGGAAGATGTCAGTGGCTGTACTAGGAATGAAACAATTTGGCGAAATGATCCTATGAATAGATGTCCTGAAAAGAATGCCATAGTTCCTGTACTGCTAGCTGTTTACATGGTTCTTACCAACATTCTTTTAATAAATATTCTCATTGCGATGTTTAGGTAAATCAAGAACTTTCATTTATAAATGCTAAATTATTATTTTCTGTTTATTCTCATAATTACATTAAAATCTTATTTTTTAATTTTTGTGTGACATTTCATTTATATTTTGTAGCTACACATTTCAAAGTGTGCAAGATAATTCAACCAAAGTCTGGCGTTTTTATCGATTTGCTCTAGTCTATGAATATTTTGATAGACCATCAATGGTTCCACCTATCATTATTTTTAACCATGTATGGAGAATTATAAGATATTTGCTGTTTTTGGCAGGACGTATGACAAAGCGACACAATGACTTCAGTAAGTGATTTTTAATTTTCCTTTATGTTAATTAGTTCATTATTGAACTATACACACTGAATTTTACTTAAAGCAGTACAGTTTGTTTCCAAAAAATTCATTAAAAAAAACATATTTTAGGTCTTCAGTTCAGTGATGAAAATAACTTGCGACTGACTTTATTTGAAAAAGAAGCAATGGAAGTTTATCTATCTCGTTCTTCTGTTCGAGAAAGAGAGCAATTAGACAGAAGAGTTGCAACAACAGCAGAAAGGTAACAGTTAATTTTATAACAGATTTATACACCATTATATAAAGTGTTCATAGCAGTCTGTACTTTTGTTTGCTTTTAATTGTGTATCATTTATTGCACTCTTAGATGTCTGAAATAATATTGTGTACTATTCTTAGGAATTTATTTCATCTTTCCTTTAAAAATTACCCCAAGGCAGTAAAAAAAATGTAAGGTCCAAAGGTAGTATAATGTGTTTAGTGCAGTGATCATTCACAGTATTGTTTCTATGTCAGTCACCCTATAAATGTAATTTGGGAGTTTAAAGAGGAGAAAAATATCTTGAACATTATAGACGTTGAAGGTGGCACTTGTTAGCTTTACATTAAAGTTACTCCAGTCCCTATAGACGTTGAAGGTGGCACTTGTTAGCTTTACACTAAAGTTACTCCAGTCCCTATAGACATTGAAGGTGGCACTTGTTAGCTTTACATTAAAGTTGCTCCAGTCCCTATAGACCTTGAAGGTGGCACTTGTTAGCTTTACATTAAAGTTACTCCAGTCCCTATAGACGTTGAAGGTGGCACTTGTTAGCTTTACATTAAAGTTACTCCAGTCCCTATAGACGTTGAAGGTGGCACTTGTTAGCTTTACACTAAAGTTACTCCAGTCCCTATAGACATTGAAGGTGGCACTTGTTAGCTTTACATTAAAGTTACTCCAGTCCCTATAGACCTTGAAGGTGGCACTTGTTAGCTTTACATTAAAGTTACTCCAGTCCCTATAGACGTTGAAGGTGGCACTTGTTAGCTTTACATTAAAGTTACTCCAGTCCCTATAGACGTTGAAGGTGGCACTTGTTAGCTTTACATTAAAGTTACTCCAGTCCCTATAGACCTTGAAGGTGGCACTTGTTAGCTTTACATTAAAGTTACTCCAGTCCCTATTGACAATTGGTTAAGATGAATATTTCTTCCTTTAAGGTTTTTACAAAACATAAATATTTTTTAATTAAACAAATATTCCTGGTTTTTAAAATGTAATAAACAGATATCTACAAGAATAAAACATATCTTAGGATTATGACATAAAATTAAAGCTTTTAAAATAAAAAGTGCAATGATCTTTTCTGCCCAGACTTGAGATGGTTATGGATGATCTACAAAGGATTAAAGAGGCTGTTCAGCAGCAGGAAAAGGGTCATTTACCAAAAGAAGAGATGACAACTGCAGTGAAAGCAGCCACAGTTTCAGCTCCTCCCTCTATACCAGGTGTCACAGCTCTTGATGAAAGTTTAATCTCTCAGTCAGACATTTCACTTAAACATGCCAGGTAATCATTTTTTATTTAGTAAAATAATAAAATACTCTTGAAACCTTACACATGCCTTACTTTACAATAGCTCATTGTCATTGTTTGAAAAACAAATATTACCCCACTTACTGGAAGAATAAGTTTAAATTCCAAGAGTTTGTTTTATTTTGCTATATATGGAATAAAAATTTAACTAAAGATGGTAATATAAAATTTCTGATCATATTAGAAAAAATAATAGGATAGTTAACATTACAACACAAACATCTAAAGTTAATGATTGGTACAAACTTATCAAGTGTTAAGTAATTTAATTTTGGAAGGTTTAATTATTCCCCAACTAAATATTGCAGTTTTGAATCAAATGATATTACATCGTTACATAATCAGCTAAGAGATCTGAAGCAGCAGACAATGGAGAATTCTAATAGACTTAAAGAAGTAACATTCTTACTTGAGAAAATCATCCAACAGAATGAAATAAAAAAATAAATGCATTGCTATATCATACACAGATTATTTCTAACTTTTCAATACCCAGTTTTTTTAAATTGTTTTTTTTTTTTATTTTTCCACATTCCATGTTTTAGTTCTGTTAATTTTTAAAATGCCATCCAAATAATGTAACCAATTAACTAATTTGTTAACCAAGCTCAGGATGATTTTTCTATTTGCTTTCACAAAGTTGTTTTTTTTTTTTTTGTTATTTGTAGATTTAAATAAGTAATAATTGTTGAATGTAATTTTTTTAAATGACAACTAAAAACTTGTAGAAATATTTTTACCGTGGTCTTTTTTGGCTGCTTTTTACAGTTTTTTTTTTAAATTGTGATAATTTATGCCTTTTTAAAACCATTTTTTAATCTAACAACTACAGCACTCTTTTGATACTGCTCATATTTACACACTTTTTTTATATACATTTAGTATTTACAGCTCACTATATGTTTCAGGTTTTTTTACACAATTTATAATAATAAAATATTATTTTGTTAAAAAAAATAATTTTCACGTAATTCTTTTATATATTAGCTATCAAGATAACTTTGTCTCTTTTCATAATTTGTACACAGTTAATTCTTTCAATTTTGAATTAGAACACAACAGAAACAGAGATAATTGTTTTAGCATTTATACTTAAACTGTTTATTGTTACTGTCTGTAGTTTTTTAATTCTATGCATTGGTGTGATATTAAAAATGTGATCTTTTAAATTTAATTTTTAGGATGAGTTGACTTAAACATTTTTTGTGCATACCACAGAATGTTATTTGAGCAGAATGATAGACCTCGGTTAGTGTTTTTTTTTTTTTGTTTTTGAGAGTTTTTCTGATGCAAGCCATATTTGTTTTCTATTTTTTTAGTCAAAAAGCCTAATAAAACAATCACTCTTTGTTGTATGTAACTGGACTATTGTTATGTTATAGTGAAATTTTCAAAAACTCCTCTAAAACCACTGAAAAGCATACAGGGTATTTTTTTCAAATCTCAGGCCTACATTTTAATCTGTTTTTAATACAGTATTTTTTGAATGACTATATTTTTTCAGGATTCTTTGTCAATTTGTTTTTATTACAACCGTTTTTTTAATGTGTTAATCTATCAGTATTTTAAATCAGTTTCTATCTCAAGATACAATTATTTAAAAAATTATCTCCATACACTAACTTATGAATTCAAATTTTATTATGGCTGCTTAAAATGTTGAAGCAAATTAATAAATTTTTATTGAGATTTTGTTAAACCTAGGGTTCAAGTGCTGTTATGGGAAATTTCACTAGAGACAGGAAAGGTAATATGGCATACACAGATGAATTTTTAACCCATGATAAATGACTTATTACATTGGGATTGAGCTTTCTGTTTAAATTATATTCTTAGGTGAATACTGAGTTTTTGTAATTAAAATATTCATTTAGGTTTATATGGTTTTTTTTTAAAACTATTTTTTTATCATTTTGATTCTATTGGTCATAATGAGTACATTCCTGCCAATGATTTTGTTTTTATTTATTGTGATTCTTTCATATTTAAAGTTGAAATATTTTTAAATATCGATATTTTTAGCATTTGGTTTAAAGTTTTTTTTATTTAAATAAATGATCTGTTACATATATGTCGATGAAACTTTCTTTTATTCTGATTCTATTTACATTCATGTTTTTTTTTGTCATACACTGGTGCAAGGAAATGTGTCTGTTGACTCTTTTCATTTATCAAAAGTGATAACCAATAATCATAGAAAGGCATTTTTTTAAAGTAAAAAACATATTTTTTGTCAATTATTATTCTTTACATATCTATTGGAAGCTTTTTATTTCATGTTTTTGTTTTATAGAAATGAAAAATTATAATTATCTGTACCATATATATATCGATAAATCTTTTTTATTTTGATTCAGGTTCATTTTTTTTTCGTTCGATACAATGAAATATCCCTATTGATTTATAAAAGTAAAAATTTTTTTGCTTTGGCAATTATTATTTTTTCTAAATTCAAAAGCTTAAAAATTATATTTACTACTTAAGAGTTGTAATAGAAAAATGAAATCACCATTTTTCATACTCAAGTTTTAATTGATGTTCACTTTTTCACATTCATTTCTAACTCTGAATTATAATATACAATGTTTTGGCTTTAAAATAATTAATTGAACTATTTTAACTTTTGTTAGTATTTTTTTAAACTTGTATTTCTCTAGAGACTGTTTTCATTAATGAAGTGGCTATGGGACCAAGGAACGGGACTCCATATTTTTTTTTCAGGGTCCAGGGATAGATGCACATGCGTGGCTGACGGACTGCTTATTATTGCATATTTTTTTTTGGGGCTAGGGTTAGGGCTAGGATTAGGGGTGAGGGATAGGGTTAGGAGCAATATCTATAGCTGGACGCCAAAAAAAAATCCAGCTATCGCGCATGCGCACATCACAGCCGTAAAAAAATAAAGTCCGCCTAGAGCGCATCTATCCCTGGACCCCGGAAAAAAAAAATACAGAGTCCTGTTCCTTGGTCCCGTAGCCACTGTGTCTCATTAATTAAAATTTTTTTTATGATTTCTGGCAAAAACTACAAGGTTGTTTTTGTATTAAAATTGAAATTAATTAACTTTGTATGGTGGAACCAGGAAATAAATAAAATTCCTCAGAATCAGATGTTATTCTTTATGATTAACATCCCCTTAAAAAATATACAAAAGTAACCTTACTTTTTAATAGAATTCAATCAATGATATCTGAGATTGAATATCTGAGATATGTTAGAGAGAAATAAAAACTTTTAGCATTTATATTGTTCAATATTTTGTGATTTTTTTGTTTTGATCCATCATAATTAAATTGCCAAAATAATTTGAGATATTTCAGATGAACACTTATTTTGAGTTTCAAATATTTAGCCTATGGTGATAATGTAATATTAAATTACATAACTGTAGTCAAACCTTTTTACATTACATTGGATTTCAAGTAAGGACATACTTAAAACCTTAAGCTGATTTATCATGGATGAGTTAGGCATTCCGGATTTTCATATTGACTGGGACGCATCACTTAATTTAGTGTATAGGTCTTGTTGTTGACATCAGATTTTATGTGTCATGATGTACTCAAGTGGCTGATGGTGTATATGTTAAGGCATGGATCTTTGCTGTGACATGTACACAAATGGCTGTTAGTGTATTGCTGTGACATGTACACAAATGGCTGTTAGCGTATTTTGTCTAATGCCCATTTTTCATGGTATGCAGATCAGCCATTTTATATTGAATATAATTTTGTTATACGCAAGTCATGTTTAGTTGTCAGCACCTATCAAAGGCAAGTTGCTGGTATTGTTATTGTTAATGAGTTGTCAGACCAGAATATGAGTTACTGTGAGAAGTAATTACAGGTGGTGCCCATAGCCTATTTAGTCAAGAGCCTGGTCCATTCTACTTGAAGCCTATAAATCAAGTAATTCTATCTTCCTTGACAGGCTACAAATGAAATATTGTTCAATAATTTATAGCAATTATTGACAGTATTAGTAAAATATTAGATAAAAGTCTTATTTATTTAGTTGTGCCATTATTGTTTTTTTTGCATACTCTTATAGCATAATATTAATAAGATTTTAGATTGGTGTTTAGAAGCCATTTATACCCAGCCGCTGTACAATGAAGCCCTGCACCATAACCCAGCGGTGGGGTTCTTGGCACAGTGAACCATTGAAATCAGTCAGTAGCTTATATTTCTTGTATTAACATACATCTTTTAAGAGTAAAAAAAATCACAAAAACTTTAAATTTTAAATCCTACCTATATCAGTTAAGGAAGAGAATAAAAAAATTTCCATTTTTATGACATACAGATCAAATTACAAAAATTTAATAGAAGTAAGTTTTTAAAATTGTGAATAACTTTTTAATATTGTTTAAAATTTATAACAAAAATACACAATCATTTTAAACAGTGTAATGTTCAGCTAATAGGTTCATAAATATTTCAATATTTGGATCCTTAATTTATTCATTGCAAATTATAGGAATCTAAAATATTTTAAACAATAATGTCTGAGATTTAATTTATATCATAACAAACTGTATTGCTTAAAGTTGCTTGAAAACTAATAAAATGATAACTCAGAATGCTTGCTTCAAATAATAAAATTACATTTCAATGAGGAACAAAAAATTCTAATAAATGAATCAGTTTGATTTGTAAAAAAAAGTAACACATTTCAGAAGTTCATTATATTAAATTTCTTTAAAAAATAACAGCAGTAATTTTGAGCAGTGAAAATGGACTTTTAAATATTCAGCAATTGATTTTTTGATACTAGCATCAAGTTGGTCAAAAACAGTTTGGGTTTAAAACTTAGGATAGAATGATCTCAAGCATGAAATTAACACACAACCCTTATTTAAAATGACAAATGAAGTCACATTATAAATTGTTTTGGCTTAAAAACCAGCTTCATTGCTACAAAATATAGCCAGTCTTTGAAAACAATAAATAGAATAGTAATGAGTAGTATTAAGACATTTGATAAGATGAATAAGTTAAAATATTATGTATTCATATCAAGTACAAATGAAGCATATAATTACAGCAGTTTAGATTCTTTATACACAATATATTTTATGATTCAAGTTATTTTAATATTTACTTTAACAAAACAGATGATGTCTTAAAGCATTTCTTTAATAAACAAATGACAGGTATGAACTCTTATGTACACATGAACATTTGGCGTACTTTGATACTGATATGTTCTTATAGTTCTCAAATATAGGTCAGTCAATGTTGGTGCACTTTGATACTGATATGTTCTTATAGTTCTCAAATATTTTTAGGTCAGTCAATGTTGGCGCACTTTTGATACTGATATGTTCTTATAGTTCTCAAATATTTTTAGGTCAGTCAATGTTGGCACACTTTTGATACTGATATGTTCTTATAGTTCTTAAATATTTTTAGGTAAGTCAATGTATAACAAAAGTATTTACAGCAGAAACAATATACAACATTGTAATGATTTATTAATCTCAAGCAAATAGAAATTTTTACTTACTACATTTCAGCAGTAATTTGTTTTAGTTACTCTCTTTATTAGAAAAAAAAAACTTAATTGATAAGTAAAAAATTACTAAAAAAAAAATTACTGAGCAATAAATGAAATCACGGAATTCTGTATCAAAACAAAAATAAATGACCAAATGAATCAATCAATCTGGACATAATTATGATTAAATGTAAGAAAATAATGAAGTTAAAAATTCAAGTAAGTTGCACAGCTGAATATATTGATATCCTTCAATAATAAATAATAAGAATTTTGATAAGTTAGATTTAAAGGTTTATAATATTGCAGGAGTGTATATAAATACATAGAAATGTACAAAAAAAAAGTACTTAATTAGTAATAAGATAAACAAATAGGCAGTCAGTTCTGGTTTCTGTAATAGCAGAATCTTCCTATTCATCCTATGTTTATTACTTGTTGCTCATTACATATTATAACAAAAATTTCATAGCAAACTACTGTCATAATTATAAATTAATGTTTAGCAGTTTGACCTAAATTGTAATACACTATGGTATCTTCCCTAAATTTTGTGAATGCAAATCTAAAAAATAATTTTGTTAACAAATTATTAGAAAAAATGTGAATGTTCCAGAAAGTCACAAAAACACGCAAGCTTTATTATAGTTTTTAAATTATTAATTAGATTTAAGGAACCTATTCTTGGATTTTTTTTTTTTTGAGAAATCTGTTGGACATGAAAACCCTTGTGTAGGAATGAGAATGGCTTTTTTGTTTTTAAAATAAACTACTTTCATAAAATAAGAGAAGAGTGTTGGGATAGTAATTAGAGTTTCTAAAAGTAACGCTGCTAATATGGCCTACTTCCATTCATACCATAATTATATCCACCACCATTCTGAGCCGTCTGAGTTCTGTTCAGTGTCTGTTCAGCTTGTAACAACTCTGGGGTGTAGCCATTACTTAAGTCTGCAGACTCTGCCAAACTGTGCCTTTGGTTCGGTCGATTCATGTCATAACCATTACCTGTGTACTTCATACCATTTCTAGGGTACTGCAGGCTGTTAGTATTGTAAGGAGCAGTGGGATACATAGCATAGGGGGTGGGGTTGGGACTGGGGGTGTAATGGTGTGTGACACCATTAGACAGTGGCAGATCTTCTCTGGTGTAGCCCTGGTTGGTGAATTCTTGCGTATATGGGCTGGCATTGTGAGTGAAGACATAATCAGCAGTGCGTGATGACTTGGACTTGTCTCCAGAAACAATGCTGCAGGTTATGAGAAGAACAAGAGCCAAAATCAGTGCTAAACCACTTGTGATGCAAGCCAACATGAAGCCCCAGTAATAATCACCCATTCCAGTACTGGTCTCTACTTCCACAGCCACAGTGATTACACCAGCAGCACCACAAGCTCCTGCAACAAAATATTATGGCCGATTGTACAAATTGAACACATTATTTAAAAATTTAGAACATAAGAAATTGATGGTAATAAAATCTGGTAATGAAAGATGAAAAAAACTGTTCAAATATTTTAATTGATAATCAACTGAACTATAAATCATGACAATTTGTTAGTTTTAAGTCTTTCTTTAATAAAGTACCTGATGTAAAATCGACATGTGAAAATGGAAAATGGAAAGAGAAAAATTTTTTAAAAGGAACAGAATGGATTAATATAAAACAAAACAAAAAAATCTAGTAATTCTAAGGCAATTAAAGAAAGTAAAAATTAAAATATTCTAATGAATGATGTGGTTTAAAATAAAATTTTATTCAGTTTGATGTACTTTTGAAAAAAAACTTGGTTCTTTCTCTATTACTATATAGTACATTATAAGCTGAACAACAATTATCTTTCATTTTAATTATCATCTCTATATTCTTCTAGATAAATAACAAAACTGTATAACAATAAATTATGTGCCAAAGTAGCTAATATTAACTACAGTGAACAAATGTAGAAAAACATACCAGCTAAAAGTGTAAGTATTCCAGTTAAGCCATAATCTCTACTGCCTTCTTTAGTACAGCAGTTTTCTACAAGACTGTACAAGACAGCAAGAACATAACATGCCATGCCACCAATCCAAACTCCTCTGACACCATCCATCCATGCTAAATAGGAAATCACAAGCATAAATAAATTTATGCATAAAAAAAAAACTTTGTATTATGTGTGATTATCAGGCTAGTAACCAGGCTAGTAACCATCATTTATCACTTAAAATTTAAGTACTGTGGCAAACGTTCTCCAAAAATAATTGTAAAAAAAAATTCCCATTGTACTCAAATTTGAATAAAAATGAACAATAAAATGTTTATTTTCAATGATTTTTTTTTGTGAGCATATGTAGATACATAGTAAAATACATCTACTGAGAAAATACAAACAAAAATTTCAAACAAAAATTATATCAATCAAATCATACAAAATAAAACTTACGAGAAGAATCACTTCCAAAAGCATGAGTTTCACAATTTTTCATTAATGATGTATCGGTACCTGTACACCGAACCCATAAGCCTTGAAAATACACTGAACCCCACCAAGTGGGAATAGCAAAAGCAAGTCCATAGACAAGAAAAATAAAATAATTAAACAGCAGAGTAACTTTATAGATGATGGACCTCTCACTCCACTTGGCCATGTTGTTGTCTTAGGAAACTTTCTTAAGGAATGAAATGAAACTCAGTTTTTTATAGCATCAACACCACTTTGCAGCTTTTTTGTATTCAAGATGTTAACACAATACTAATGGCAGAATTCTGATAGTTTGCATAAGTTGGAACCTGTGAAACAATTAATACATAAAAACATTACAATAAAGTAAAACAAAAATGTGAACATAGTTATAATAAAGAATTAAAAAAAGCCTAAACAATGTATTTTTTATATTTCTTCAAGTCACAGTATTCAAGTAAACTATCAACAACTGTTACATTTTATAGATGAGCTTCTACAACAAATTGTCTAAACTAAATCAGGAATATATTCAAAATTCTTTAAGTGTGAACCAATTAAAAATGAAAACTTGCATAACAAGTAATTTTCTAAACACTTTTGACAAGAATTAAAACAGCAGACAGTCATGTCAGTGGCAGTGCCTATGTAATGTATTGTAACATCCACTGTTTCATGCTCAATGCATTGTATCATAACATCCATTATCATTTTCCATCAGTATCAGACTGAAACTTTTCATTGACTCACTGGGACACTGCTAACATTAAATATTTAAAACTGATTTTCTTTAATGCATAAAAAGGTCATCTTATTTATTCATTCAGTTGACTTAATTTTTGTTCCAGAGTGCAAGTGTAAACACCAGAAGTCAAATATGAGAGTATAAAAAAAGAAGGAAACAAACACACTGGCTGCTGGACAATATTTGCACCACAATTGATAAAACCAGGTGTTTGTTGATGGCTGGGTTAACTTTCTGTCACTAGACAGTACACAGTGGAGGAAAACACAAAACATCAAAACTAATTTAACCTCCCACAATTCCTGCTGTGTTTAGAGAAGGGGAGTACTGTAACAACAGGCAGTCACTTTCAATGGACAATTTTAAGATAAAGAAAGAAAACAGTGCAATAAAATGAAAACACAAAAAGATTCTTAAAGCCATTTATATATCTGTCTATCTATCTTGTCTGATCCTACCCATCCATCTATCTATCCTATTCATCGATCTATCTATATAGACTAATATCAAGTATGTAAAGCAACAAATAACATCAATATTCCTTAAGAACATGTGCAAGGCTTAACAGCTAAATCAATAACTGTAACCACACCCACTACAGCACAACAATGTAACCACACCCACTACAGCACAACAATGTAACCACACCCACTACAGCACAACAATGTCATTTTGAATTTAGGTGACAGTAATACAAGTTATTTCTGTAAATATTTCAAAACAAGATGTTAAATAAGTTTCATTTAATATAATTTAAACATCTTGATGATTGTAAACCTAGTCATTGTGTAAAATCGCTCATAAAATAGTATCATACAAATGAATTAGTCAGGGGGAATCTGCTTATAATGATTGTTTACAGTTGGAGGAGTAAATGTGAAAGATTTTCACTTAGAAAATAAACTATTCAATTTTAAAATTAAACTATTGAACATGCACACACAGAAATATTGTCACTATACTCCATGAAATGATCCAACATAGTTCATGTATAACACACACAATCAACTTGCACAACATAGTTCATGTATAACACACACAATCAACTTGCACAACATAGTTCATGTATAACACACACAATCAACTTGCACAACATAGTTCATGTATAACACACACAATCAACTTGCACAACATAGTTCATGTATAACACACACAATCAACATGCACAACATAGTTCATGAATAATACACACAATCAACTTGGCCAACATAGTTCATGTATAACACATACAATCAACTTGCACAACTTAGTTCATGTATAACACACACAATCAACTTGCCCAACATAGTTCATGTATAACACACACAATAAACTTGCACAACATAATTTATGTATAATACACACAATCATTTGGTATTCCAAAATAGTTTATGTTTAACACATACACAAATCAACTTACACAATATGAAGCAAGTTGTTAATTATACACATTACACACCTGAATAGAGAATGAAGCAATCATTTATTGATTTTTTGTGTGTGTAGCTAACAAGCAAAGTGATTTATGGCACACCTTATGCTAGTGGTGATGGTTCTTACAGCTCTCCATTAACTACTTATTCACATATTGGATATTAAGGAACTAAAATTTTTGTCAATTTGCTGTTAAATAAGATAATTTAGTTAGGACTATCTCACTAACAACTTTTTTCTTTTAGATACAATTATCATGCAATTAACTCCTAGTTAATTCTCAATTTACATTTACCAAACTCGCACCCCTATTCCATCCAATCAAAACAGGAAGAACAAAACTGATTCCCCAGTTTGCACATTTTAGAAAGAAACTTAAATGAGATAAAACCCACAGAGATAAGAATCTAAATAAAAAAATGTAAATAAAGGCAGGTCCCCACTACCGTGTACCGTGAGTTATTTCAATCAAACCAGCAGTCATGATTCTATGGGTTTTTTTTTTACCTTAGAATATTTTAAAATTTAGCTTCCTGCTGTTAAGTTTCAACTCTCTAGTAAGTCAATATGATCTGTTTGACCAAACCATTCAAAGGTGACGTCATTACTTGCACAGTCAAACTAGACAGTGGAGTAAGGAACACGACGTTATGAAATAATTTTACCCCCCCCCCCCCCTTTCATCTCCATTTATTGAGATAATGTGGGGGAATGAAATATTTTTACTGCTTTTTAGATTCAAATTTTTTTTAGCTGGGACTGGCTGGAGAAAAAAATATCTGTATTTTATTTTCATTTATCTTTAAGTTGCATTTTGAATGGAGCGAAATCCTCTGTAAGAAAGAACCCAATTATAAATCATGACATCTACTACATCAACAAACGTTAGGTACACACATTCATAACTAAATGTATGGCACATTGTTCATTCATTACTGTACCACAGACACAAGTGATTGTCTATTAGTTCATATTATAGTAAATGACATGAATACGACATTGATATACATATGAGAGTCTAAAATGATTCTATTTATGGTTAAGTTATCACTTTGTGTGTCAACTGTAATTTATGTATATCCGTGTTGCTTTGTTTTCATAAATCTGCCAACGTATGGAAGATTCAAATAATAATCTCGTATAAAAGAAAAATATATTTCCAGAAGCTTAAAGAAGAATGAGTTAAAGTGTTACTAGACGATGGGCCTGTCTACTGGTGCAATGAATGGCAAAATCTTTGTTCACTGCCGGTCACGAAGTGGATTCAACGTTACTTGTGTTGTCTCAAGACATATACTTTGTCATTCAATGTGTCTTACAAGACATATACTTTGTCCTTCAATGTGTCTTACAAGACATATACTTTGTCATTCAATGTGTCTTACAAGACATATACTTTGTCCTTCTATGTGTCTTACAAGACATATACTTTGTCCTTCTATGTGTCTAACAAGACATATACTTTGTCCTTCTATGTGTCTTACAAGACATATACTTTGTCCTTCTATGTGTCTAACAAGACATATACTTTGCCCTTCTTTGTGCCTTAAAAGACATACTTTGTCCTTCAATGTGTCTTACAAGACATATACTTTGTCATTCAATGTGTCTTACAAGACATATACTTTGTCCTTCTATGTGTCTTACAAGACATATACTTTGTCCTTCTATGTGTCTTACAAGACATATACTTTGTCCTTCTATGTGTCTAACAAGACATATACTTTGCCCTTCTTTGTGCCTTAAAAGACATACTTTGTCCTTCTATGTGTCTAACAAGACATATACTTTGCCCTTCTTTTTCCCTTAAAGACATACTTTGTCCTTCAATGTGTCTTACAAGACATATACTTTGTCCTTCAATGTGTCTTACAAGACATATACTTTATCCTTCAATGTGTCTTACTAAACACTGTAACTGTTGAAGGAGCTGTACACTGGCTACACGACAATTCAATAGTGTTGTAAGGATAATCTAAATCAAAAGATAGTTTCTCATCATCTCTATTAATGTTGCCAATAAAAAAAAATTGGATCAAGATATTGCTTCATTTCTCAGATGTAGCCTCCAAAGAGAATAGAATCAATACATATATAGAGTGAATACTTCCTTCAGGACAGCATGCAATGCAAAATGTTGAACGGCATACGCTGATAAGTGAGAAACAAAGTTTCCATGCGATTTTAATTTAGGAGGGTTAAGAATATTATGTCTATGTCAATCGCAGACCTCTGTTCACATTATGTAATTTTAATTAAACATCTTTAAAAAAAACTACATCAAAAAACTAAATATTTAAACAGTTATAAAATGTAGACTGATTTCAAATAAATAATACATTTAATACGATTTCATTCAATTCACTCTGGTGGTTCTAGTGTATGTCGTGTTTCAGGAAATCGGAAATCAATTATCACTAGCTTCTCCAAGTTCAATCTGACTTGATATTTGGAACACTTGTTTATTCTCGATGACAATACACTATTTTATAAATTTCAAGTCAATTAAATAAAATATTGTTAACACCGAAGGTAAATAACCAATGTTTCTATAAGAAGGATAATGAAAGAAATGATCATGTTAGTTTATTGCCGGTCCGATATCAGTGAATGAAGTAATAAGGATACGGAGTGCAATATGGCAGTAAAGAAGATTTAGATGATGTGTGCACTCAACGTGAACAAATGAACTGTTGGTTTTCTACATTTGTGGTTGGTTTTCTACATTTGTGATGTTGACATAATGAATACGGAAGTGTAATTGATAGAAAGCTATGGGTGTGTCTCCAAACTAGATTCAGTGAAAAATGTAACAAGGTATACTAAAATTAATATTCCTTCATACGTCATTCATTTATAAATTGCCGAATCAAGAAATGTAGCTGGTATTCAGGATAGGCACACATGTTTGTAATTTTATTTAATTCATGTTAAGTTTTATAAATAATTCTATCACCTTAACATTGTAATGGATATATATATATATATATATATATATATATAATAAATATATATGTATATGAGGCATTTAAAGACAGACTAGCCTAACCCAAACGGTAAGAATACTATAGTTCTAAACATGTTATATAGTAAAGTAATAATTCTCCTTTGGTCCGACGGGGAAAATGAAATGCAACTGCATGATAATGGTTTGTATGGCTAACACAGCGACCAAATGCTTCATGTGTGTGTGATATATATTATTCAAGAAGCGTTTTAAGCCATACTGCCCTAAGCCAAGCTTAAAACCCTTCATAAAAGCGAACTTTATTGGCTATTCAACTGTTAAATTTGAATTTCATGAAATAAATTATAATAAAACTGCATACATAAAATATATCAAACAAAAAAGAATGTTACAATGAGCTGATTAAATTATTCTATCTACCATCTTAACTTCAAGCTCGATTCAATAAATATTTTAAAATCTAGGATGCTTGTAATTCAACATTTTGGTCGTACACTAGAAAAAGATTATTACAAATATAAACAGATAACAGGTGATGCATGAGACTAGAAATTCACATCAATACGGGGGTGGGGTGTGATCCTACACAAGTGACTTGTCAATGAAATGTTCAGCTGAGTCAGAGACAGGGAGGGGCAGAATGTGAGACGAGGGTGATTGACGTAAGGTACACTCTAGGATACGACAGTCATGCCAGCAATAAGTAAATATAATGTATTCAAACACCACCTGTAGGCTAGGCTGGGTGACACTGACAGACGTAATACTAATGGAGGCACAGTATTCAGACTATATACAGACGTAGTACTAATGGAGGCACAGTATTCAGACTATATACAGACGTAGTACTAATGGAGGCACAGTATTCAGACTATATACAGACGTAGTACTGATGGAGGCACAGTATTCAGACTATATACAGACGTAGTACTAATGGAGGCACAGTATTCAGACTATATACAGACGTAGTACTGATGGAGGCACAGTATTCAGACTATTTACAGACGTAATACTAATGGAGGCACAGTATTCAGACTATATACAGACGTAGTACTAATGGAGGCACAGTATTCAGACTATATACAGACGTAATACTAATGGAGGCACAGTATTCAGACTATATACAGACAGTGCAGTCGGCCTACTCATGGGGGCCTATCTCATTTTAATAAGACCAGAGGTGGCCCAATGCGGATATAAGATCTACATGCGCTTCGGAGAGTTTTTCTAAATCCTATAATTAAATGACTTTTGTTCACTAAGTTTGAGTATGTTTACCTACAGGTGATGTGCGGCCAAGTATTTTTACTCTATACCGGAGTGCGGCTCTCACCACTAAGTTTGAGTATGTTTACCTACAGGTGATGTGCGGCCAAGTATTTTTACTCTTTACAGAGTGCGGCTCTCACCACTAAGTTTGAGTATGTTAACCTACAGGTGATGTGCGGCCAAGTATTTTTACTCTATACCGGAGTGCGGCTCTCACCACTAAGTTTGAGTATGTTTACCTAAGGGGATGTGCGGCCAAGTATTTTTACTCTATACAGAGTGCGGCTCTCACCACTAAGTTTGAGTATGTTTACCTACAGGTGATGTGCGGCCAAGTATTTTTACTCTATACAGAGTGCGGCTCTCACCACTAAGTGTGAGTATGTTTACCTACAGGTGATGTGCGGCCAAGTATTTTTACTCTATACCGGAGAGCGGCTCTCACCACTAAGTTTGAGTATGTTAACCTACAGGTGATGTGCGGCCAAGTATTTTTACTCTATACCGGAGTGCGGCTCTCACCACTAAGTTTGAGTATGTTAACCTACAGGTGATGTGCGGCCAAGTATTTTTACTCTATACCGGAGTGCGGCTCTCACCACTAAGTTTGAGTATGTTTACCTACAGGTGATGTGCGGCCAAGTATTTTTACTCTATACAGAGTGCGGCTCTCACCACTAAGTTTGAGTATGTTTACCTAAAGCTGATGTGCGGCCAAGTATTTTTACTCTATACCGGAGTGTGACTCGCATCGACCTCATGCATTGCCACCCATGACCTTCTACACTGTCTAAATAGGTCAAGGAGGCCGTGGGCCACCCATCGCTTAAGACAAGAAAACAAACAGGTAAAGATAATTTTACCAGTCAAACGGTAGAGCGATCTCAGCATTTTTCATGGCCATTGTGCTGAAACTGTTGTGGTTTGTCAGAGTAGATACCAGTTTGAAAAGAACATTGGGAGCCAAATATTGGCAAGCTGTGGTCTAACAAGCGTTGTTCAATAATGGTGTAATATGTGGTCTAACAAGCGTTGTTCAATAATGGTGTAATATGTGGTCCAACAAGCGTTGTTCAATAATGGTGTAATATGTGGTCCAACAAGCGTTGTTCAATAATGGTGTAATATGTGGTCCAACAAGCGTTGTTCAATAATGGTGTAATATGTGGTCCAACAAGCGTTGTTCAATAATGATGTAATATGTGGTCCAACAGGCGTTGTTCAATAATGGTGTAATATGTGGTCCAACAGGCGTTGTTCAATAATGGTGTAATATGTGGTCCAACAGGCGTTGTTCAATAATGGTGTAATATGTGGTCCAACAGGCGTTGTTCAATAATGGTGTAATATGTGGTCCAACAAGCGTTGTTCAATAATGGTGTAATATGTGGTCCAACAAGCGTTGTTCAATAATGGTGTAATATGTGGTCCAACAAGCGTTGTTCAATAATGGTGTAATATGTGGTCCAACAAGCGTTGTTCAATAATGGTGTAATATGTGGTCCAACAAGCGTTGTTCAATAATGGTGTAATGTGTGGTCCAACAAGCGTTGTTCAATAATGGTGTAATGTGTGGTCCAACAAGCGTTGTTCAATAATGGTGTAATGTGTGGTCCAACAAGCGTTGTTCAATAATGGTGTAATGTGTGGTCCAACAGGCGTTGTTCAATAATGGTGTAATGTGTGGTCCAACGAGGCGTTGTTCAATAATGGTGTAATGTGTGGTCCAACAGGCGTTGTTCAATAATGGTGTAATGTGTGGTCCAACAGGCGTTGTTCAATAATGGTGTAATATGTGGTCCATCGAAGCGTTGTTCAATAATGGTGTAATATGTGGTCCAACAGGCGTTGTTCAATAATGGTGTAATATGTGGTCCAACAGGCGTTCTTCAATAATGGTGTAATATGTGGTCCAACAGGCGTTCTTCAATAATGGTGTAATATGTGGTCCAACAGGCGTTCTTCAATAATGGTGTAATATGTGGTCCAACAGGCGTTCTTCAATAATGGTGTAATATGTGGTCCAACAGGCGTTGTTCAATAATGGTGTAATATGTGGTCCAACAGGCGTTGTTCAATAATGGTGTAATATGTGGTCCAACAGGCGTTGTTCAATAATGGTGTAATATGTGGTCCAACAGGCGTTGTTCAATAATGGTGTAATATGTGGTCCAACAGGCGTTGTTCAATAATGGTGTAATATGTGGTCCAACAGGCGTTGTTCAATAATGGTGTAATATGTGGTCCAACAGGCGTTGTTCAATAATGGTGTAATATGTGGTCCAACAGGCGTTGTTCAATAATGGTGTAATATGTGGTCCAACAGGCGTTGTTCAATAATGGTGTAATATGTGGTCCAACAGGCGTTGTTCAATAATGGTGTAATATGTGGTCCAACAGGCGTTGTTCAATAATGGTGTAATATGTGGTCCAACAGGCGTTGTTCAATAATGGTGTAATATGTGGTCCAACAGGCGTTGTTCAATAATGGTGTAATATGTGGTCCAACAGGCGTTGTTCAATAATGGTGTAATATGTGGTCCAACAAGCGTTGTTCAATAATGGTGTAATATGTGGTCCAACAAGCGTTGTTCAATAATGGTGTAATATGTGGTCCAACAAGCGTTGTTCAATAATGGTGTAATGTGTGGTCCAACAAGCGTTGTTCAATAATGGTGTAATGTGTGGTCCAACAAGCGTTGTTCAATAATGGTGTAATGTGTGGTCCAACAAGCGTTGTTCAATAATGGTGTAATGTGTGGTCCAACAGGCGTTGTTCAATAATGGTGTAATGTGTGGTCCAACAGGCGTTGTTCAATAATGGTGTAATGTGTGGTCCAACAGGCGTTGTTCAATAATGGTGTAATATGTGGTCCAACAGGCGTTGTTCAATAATGGTGTAATATGTGGTCCAACAGGCGTTGTTCAATAATGGTGTAATATGTGGTCCAACAGGCGTTCTTCAATAATGGTGTAATATGTGGTCCAACAGGCGTTGTTCAATAATGGTGTAATATGTGGTCCAACAGGCGTTGTTCAATAATGGTGTAATATGTGGTCCAACAGGCGTTGTTCAATAATGGTGTAATATGTGGTCCAACAGGCGTTGTTCAATAATGGTGTAATATGTGGTCCAACAGGCGTTGTTCAATAATGGTGTAATATGTGGTCCAACAGGCGTTCTTCAATAATGGTGTAATATGTGGTCCAACAGGCGTTCTTCAATAATGGTGTAATATGTGGTCCAACAGGCGTTCTTCAATAATGGTGTAATATGTGGTCCAACAGGCGTTGTTCAATAATGGTGTAATATGTGGTCCAACAGGCGTTGTTCAATAATGGTGTAATATGTGGTCCAACAGGCGTTGTTCAATAATGGTGTAATATGTGGTCCAACAGGCGTTGTTCAATAATGGTGTAATATGTGGTCCAACAGGCGTTGTTCAATAATGGTGTAATATGTGGTCCAACAGGCGTTGTTCAATAATGGTGTAATATGTGGTCCAACAGGCGTTGTTCAATAATGGTGTAATATGTGGTCCAACAGGCGTTGTTCAATAATGGTGTAATATGTGGTCCAACAGGCGTTGTTCAATAATGGTGTAATATGTGGTCCAACCGGCGTTGTTCAATAATGGTGTAATATGTGGTCCAACCGGCGTTGTTCAATAATGGTGTAATATGTGGTCCAACAAGCGTTGTTCAATAATGGTGTAATATGTGGTCCAACAAGCGTTGTTCAATAATGGTGTAATATGTGGTCCAACAAGCGTTGTTCAATAATGGTGTAATATGTGGTCCAACAAGCGTTGTTCAATAATGGTGTAATATGTGGTCCAACAAGCGTTGTTCAATAATGGTGTAATATGTGGTCCAACAAGCGTTGTTCAATAATGGTGTAATATGTGGTCCAACAAGCGTTGTTCAATAATGGTGTAATATGTGGTCCAACAAGCGTTGTTCAATAATGGTGTAATATGTGGTCCAACAAGCGTTGTTCAACAATGGTGTAATATGTGGTCCAACAAGCGTTGTTCAACAATGGTGTAATATGTGGTCCAACAAGCGTTGTTCAACAATGGTGTAATATGTGGTCCAACAAGCGTTGTTCAATAATGGTGTAATGTGTGGTCCAACAGGCGTTGTTCAATAATGGTGTAATGTGTGGTCCAACAGGCGTTGTTCAATAATGGTGTAATGTGTGGTCCAACAGGCGTTGTTCAATAATGGTGTAATATGTGGTCCATCAGGCGTTGTTCAATAATGGTGTAATATGTGGTCCAACAGGCGTTGTTCAATAATGGTGTAATATGTGGTCCAACAGGCGTTCTTCAATAATGGTGTAATATGTGGTCCAACAGGCGTTCTTCAATAATGGTGTAATATGTGGTCCAACAGGCGTTCTTCAATAATGGTGTAATATGTGGTCCAACAGGCGTTCTTCAATAATGGTGTAATATGTGGTCCAACAAGCGTTGTTCAACAATGGTGTAATATGCGGTCCAACAAGCGTTGTTCAACAATGGTGTAATATGCGGTCCAACAGGCGTTGTTCAACAATGGTGTAATATGCGGTCCAACAGGCGTTGTTCAATAATGGTGTAATATGCGGTCCAACAGGCGTTGTTCAATAATGGTGTAATATGTGGTCCAACAGGCGTTGTTCAATAATGGTGTAATATGTGGTCCAACAGGCGTTCTTCAATAATGGTGTAATATGTGGTCCAACAGGCGTTCTTCAATAATGGTGTAATATGCGGTCCAACAGGCGTTGTTCAATAATGGTGTAATATGCGGTCCAACAGGCGTTGTTCAATAATGGTGTAATATGTGGTCCAACAGGCGTTGTTCAATAATGGTGTAATATGTGGTCCAACAGGCGTTCTTCAATAATGGTGTAATATGTGGTCCAACAGGCGTTCTTCAATAATGGTGTAATATGTGGTCCAACAGGCGTTCTTCAATAATGGTGTAATATGTGGTCCAACAGGCGTTGTTCAATAATGGTGTAATATGTGGTCCAACAGGCGTTGTTCAATAATGGTGTAATATGTGGTCCAACAGGCGTTCTTCAATAATGGTGTAATATGTGGTCCAACAGGCGTTGTTCAATAATGGTGTAATATGTGGTCCAACAGGCGTTGTTCAATAATGGTGTAATATGTGGTCCAACAGGCGTTGTTCAATAATGGTGTAATATGTGGTCCAACAGGCGTTGTTCAATAATGGTGTAATATGTGGTCCAACAAGCGTTGTTCAATAATGGTGTAATATGTGGTCCAACAGGCGTTGTTCAATAATGGTGTAATATGTGGTCCAACAGGCGTTGTTCAATAATGGTGTAATATGTGGTCCAACAGGCGTTGTTCAATAATGGTGTAATATGTGGTCCAACAAGCGTTGTTCAATAATGGTGTAATATGTGGTCCAACAAGCGTTGTTCAATAATGGTGTAATATGTGGTCCAACAAGCGTTGTTCAATAATGGTGTAATATGTGGTCCAACAAGCGTTGTTCAATAATGGTGTAATGTGTGGTCCAACAAGCGTTGTTCAATAATGGTGTAATGTGTGGTCCAACAAGCGTTGTTCAATAATGGTGTAATGTGTGGTCCAACAAGCGTTGTTCAATAATGGTGTAATGTGTGGTCCAACAGGCGTTGTTCAATAATGGTGTAATGTGTGGTCCAACAGGCGTTGTTCAATAATGGTGTAATATGTGGTCCAACAGGCGTTGTTCAATAATGGTGTAATATGTGGTCCAACAGGCGTTCTTCAATAATGGTGTAATATGTGGTCCAACAGGCGTTCTTCAATAATGGTGTAATATGTGGTCCAACAGGCGTTCTTCAATAATGGTGTAATATGTGGTCCAACAGGCGTTGTTCAATAATGGTGTAATATGTGGTCCAACAGGCGTTCTTCAATAATGGTGTAATATGTGGTCCAACAGGCGTTCTTCAATAATGGTGTAATATGTGGTCCAACAGGCGTTGTTCAATAATGGTGTAATATGTGGTCCAACAGGCGTTGTTCAATAATGGTGTAATATGTGGTCCAACAGGCGTTGTTCAATAATGGTGTAATATGTGGTCCAACAGGCGTTGTTCAATAATGGTGTAATATGTGGTCCAACAGGCGTTGTTCAATAATGGTGTAATATGTGGTCCAACAGGCGTTGTTCAATAATGGTGTAATATGTGGTCCAACAGGCGTTGTTCAATAATGGTGTAATATGTGGTCCAACAGGCGTTGTTCAATAATGGTGTAATATGTGGTCCAACAGGCGTTGTTCAATAATGGTGTAATATGTGGTCCAACAGGCGTTGTTCAATAATGGTGTAATATGTGGTCCAACAGGCGTTGTTCAATAATGGTGTAATATGTGGTCCAACAGGCGTTGTTCAATAATGGTGTAATATGTGGTCCAACAAGCGTTGTTCAATAATGGTGTAATATGTGGTCCAACAAGCGTTGTTCAATAATGGTGTAATATGTGGTCCAACAAGCGTTGTTCAATAATGGTGTAATATGTGGTCCAACAAGCGTTGTTCAATAATGGTGTAATATGTGGTCCAACAAGCGTTGTTCAATAATGGTGTAATATGTGGTCCAACAAGCGTTGTTCAATAATGGTGTAATGTGTGGTCCAACAAGCGTTGTTCAATAATGGTGTAATGTGTGGTCCAACAAGCGTTGTTCAATAATGGTGTAATGTGTGGTCCAACAAGCGTTGTTCAATAATGGTGTAATGTGTGGTCCAACAGGCGTTGTTCAATAATGGTGTAATATGTGGTCCAACAGGCGTTGTTCAATAATGGTGTAATATGTGGTCCAACAGGCGTTGTTCAATAATGGTGTAATATGTGGTCCAACAGGCGTTGTTCAATAATGGTGTAATATGTGGTCCAACAGGCGTTGTTCAATAATGGTGTAATATGTGGTCCAACAGGCGTTGTTCAATAATGGTGTAATATGTGGTCCAACAGGCGTTCTTCAATAATGGTGTAATATGTGGTCCAACAGGCGTTCTTCAATAATGGTGTAATATGTGGTCCAACAGGCGTTCTTCAATAATGGTGTAATATGTGGTCCAACAGGCGTTCTTCAATAATGGTGTAATATGTGGTCCAACAGGCGTTCTTCAATAATGGTGTAATATGTGGTCCAACAGGCGTTGTTCAATAATGGTGTAATATGTGGTCCAACAGGCGTTCTTCAATAATGGTGTAATATGTGGTCCAACAGGCGTTCTTCAATAATGGTGTAATATGTGGTCCAACAGGCGTTGTTCAATAATGGTGTAATATGTGGTGCAACAGGCGTTGTTCAATAATGGTGTAATATGTGGTGCAACAGGCGTTGTTCAATAATGGTGTAATATGTGGTCCAACAGGCGTTGTTCAATAATGGTGTAATATGTGGTCCAACAGGCGTTGTTCAATAATGGTGTAATATGTGGTCCAACAGGCGTTGTTCAATAATGGTGTAATATGTGGTCCAACAGGCGTTCTTCAATAATGGTGTAATATGTGGTCCAACAGGCGTTGTTCAATAATGGTGTAATATGTGGTCCAACAGGCGTTGTTCAATAATGGTGTAATATGTGGTCCAACAGGCGTTGTTCAATAATGGTGTAATATGTGGTCCAACAGGCGTTGTTCAATAATGGTGTAATATGTGGTCCAACAAGCGTTGTTCAATAATGGTGTAATATGTGGTCCAACAGGCGTTGTTCAATAATGGTGTAATATGTGGTCCAACAGGCGTTGTTCAATAATGGTGTAATATGTGGTCCAACAGGCGTTGTTCAATAATGGTGTAATATGTGGTCCAACAGGCGTTGTTCAATAATGGTGTAATATGTGGTCCAACAGGCGTTGTTCAATAATGGTGTAATATGTGGTCCAACAGGCGTTGTTCAATAATGGTGTAATATGTGGTCCAACAGGCGTTGTTCAATAATGGTGTAATATGTGGTCCAACAAGCGTTGTTCAATAATGGTGTAATATGTGGTCCAACAAGCGTTGTTCAATAATGGTGTAATATGTGGTCCAACAAGCGTTGTTCAATAATGGTGTAATATGTGGTCCAACAAGCGTTGTTCAATAATGGTGTAATATGTGGTCCAACAAGCGTTGTTCAATAATGGTGTAATGTGTGGTCCAACAAGCGTTGTTCAATAATGGTGTAATGTGTGGTCCAACAAGCGTTGTTCAATAATGGTGTAATGTGTGGTCCAACAGGCGTTGTTCAATAATGGTGTAATGTGTGGTCCAACAGGCGTTGTTCAATAATGGTGTAATATGTGGTCCAACAGGCGTTGTTCAATAATGGTGTAATATGTGGTCCAACAGGCGTTGTTCAATAATGGTGTAATATGTGGTCCAACAGGCGTTGTTCAATAATGGTGTAATATGTGGTCCAACAGGCGTTCTTCAATAATGGTGTAATATGTGGTCCAACAGGCGTTCTTCAATAATGGTGTAATATGTGGTCCAACAGGCGTTCTTCAATAATGGTGTAATATGTGGTCCAACAGGCGTTCTTCAATAATGGTGTAATATGTGGTCCAACAGGCGTTCTTCAATAATGGTGTAATATGTGGTCCAACAGGCGTTCTTCAATAATGGTGTAATATGTGGTCCAACAGGCGTTCTTCAATAATGGTGTAATATGTGGTCCAACAGGCGTTCTTCAATAATGGTGTAATATGTGGTCCAACAGGCGTTCTTCAATAATGGTGTAATATGTGGTCCAACAGGCGTTCTTCAATAATGGTGTAATATGTGGTCCAACAGGCGTTCTTCAATAATGGTGTAATATGTGGTCCAACAGGCGTTCTTCAATAATGGTGTAATATGTGGTCCAACAGGCGTTGTTCAATAATGGTGTAATATGTGGTCCAACAGGCGTTGTTCAATAATGGTGTAATATGTGGTCCAACAGGCGTTGTTCAATAATGGTGTAATATGTGGTCCAACAGGCGTTGTTCAATAATGGTGTAATATGTGGTCCAACAGGCGTTGTTCAATAATGGTGTAATATGTGGTCCAACAGGCGTTGTTCAATAATGGTGTAATATGTGGTCCAACAGGCGTTGTTCAATAATGGTGTAATATGTGGTCCAACAGGCGTTGTTCAATAATGGTGTAATATGTGGTCCAACAAGCGTTGTTCAATAATGGTGTAATATGTGGTCCAACAAGCGTTGTTCAATAATGGTGTAATATGTGGTCCAACAAGCGTTGTTCAATAATGGTGTAATATGTGGTCCAACAAGCGTTGTTCAATAATGGTGTAATATGTGGTCCAACAAGCGTTGTTCAATAATGGTGTAATATGTGGTCCAACAAGCGTTGTTCAATAATGGTGTAATATGTGGTCCAACAAGCGTTGTTCAATAATGGTGTAATATGTGGTCCAACAAGCGTTGTTCAATAATGGTGTAATATGTGGTCCAACAAGCGTTGTTCAATAATGGTGTAATATGTGGTCCAACAAGCGTTGTTCAACAATGGTGTAATATGTGGTCCAACAAGCGTTGTTCAACAATGGTGTAATATGTGGTCCAACAAGCGTTGTTCAACAATGGTGTAATATGTGGTCCAACAAGCGTTGTTCAACAATGGTGTAATATGTGGTCCAACAAGCGTTGTTCAACAATGGTGTAATATGTGGTCCAACAAGCGTTGTTCAACAATGGTGTAATATGCGGTCCAACAAGCGTTGTTCAACAATGGTGTAATATGCGGTCCAACAAGCGTTGTTCAACAATGGTGTAATATGCGGTCCAACAAGCGTTGTTCAACAATGGTGTAATATGCGGTCCAACAAGCGTTGTTCAACAATGGTGTAATATGTGGTCCAACAAGCGTTGTTCAACAATGGTGTAATATGTGGTCCAACAAGCGTTGTTCAACAATGGTGTAATATGTGGTCCAAGAAGCGTTGTTCAACAATGGTGTAATATGTGGTCCAAGAAGCGTTGTTCAATAATGGTGTAATATGTGGTCCAACAAGCGTTGTTCAATAATGGTCTAATATGAGGTCCAACAAGCGTTGTTCAATAATGGTCTAATATGTGGTCCAGCAAGCGTTGTTCAATAATGGTCTAATATGTGGTCCAGCAAGCGTTGTTCAATAATGGTCTAATATGTGGTCCAGCAAGTAATATGTGGTCCAACAAGCGTTGTTCAATAATGGTCTAATATGAGGTCCAACAAGCGTTGTTCAATAATGGTGTAATATGTGGTCCAACAAGCGTTGTTCAATAATGGTGTAATATGTGGTCCAACAAGCGTTGTTCAATAATGGTGTAATATGTGGTCCAACAAGCGTTGTTCAATAATGGTGTAATATGTGGTCCAACAAGCGTTGTTCAATAATGGTGTAATATGTGGTCCAACAAGCGCTGTTCAATAATGGTGTAATATGTGGTCCAACAAGCGCTGTTCAATAATGGTGTAATATGTGGTCCAACAAGCGCTGTTCAATAATGGTGTAATATGTGGTCCAACAAGCGCTGTTCAATAATGGTGTAATATGTGGTCCAACAAGCGCTGTTCAATAATGGTGTAATATGTGGTCCAACAAGCGCTGTTCAATAATGGTGTAATATGTGGTCCAACAAGCGTTGTTCAATAATGGTGTAATATGTGGTCCAACAAGCGTTGTTCAATAATGGTGTAATATGTGGTCCAACAAGCGTTGTTCAATAATGGTGTACTATGTGGTCCAACAAGCGTTGTTCAATAATGGTGTACTATGTGGTCCAACAAGCGTTGTTCAATAATGGTGTACTATATATATACTGAGCCGTTCTTGTGAAAGACGAACTAGGTAATCAATTATGACCGATACTCCCCCATTCAGTCCAATCAAAGCTAATACTTTAGGTATCCAGACACAAACGTTCTCCTGATGCACAGATATACATACCTAATGGTCCCTGTCCATAAACTCATAATTTGAATTTTATAGGAAACAGTTTCATTATTGCGACAAGATGTTTAGTAATTAGAAATATATTCTTCCGCTTCGTTCTCAGAAAAAAACCTCAGTCCTGTTTATTTTGTTCACATTTCGCGCACAAAGAATGATAGTTGAATGTAGAATTGTTCGACTACTTTTAGTATCGACTACTGAGCGAATTAGTATTTGAGAAAAAAAACTATTGGTCCATAATGCATCATCATTATAAATAAATACTACAATACTACTTATCCATAATACATTAACACTATAAATAAATACTACAATACTACTTATCTATAATACATTAATACTATAAATAAATACCACTTAGACAAAATAATGGAAATGTTTGGTGAAAAGGAATCGATACTAAATAAATAGGTTTGGGTAAGGATACTTTTTGAATTTATCTTCATTGATCAATACTTGTGCAAATGAGCTACTTTTTAGTTACTACACATGGTTACTACACATGGTTACTACGATTGATGAAGTTGAATGATTGGAGTTTTTTTTCTTTGTTATTAGTAAATATTTCAATATACGAGAATTACGAAGTTAAAAATATTCTGCTGATGGAGACAGACTCTCAGTGAGTGCGCACCATCTCAATGAACCCACTTTGCACCATCTCAATGAACCCACTTAGCACCATCTCAATGAACTCACTTTGCACCATCTCAATAAACCCGCTTTGCACCATCTCAATGAACCCACTTTGCACCATCTCAATGAACCCACTTTGCACCATCTCAATGAACCCACTATGCACCATCTCAATGAACCCACTTTGCACCATCTCAATGAACCCACTATGCACCATCTCAATGAACCCACTTTGCACCATCTCAATGAACCCACTTTGCACCATCTCAATGAACCCACTATGCACCATCTCAATGAACCCACTTTGCACCATCTCAATGAACCCACTTTGCACCATCTCAATGAACCCACTTGACACCATCTCAATGAACCCACTTAGCACCATCTCAATGAACCCACAATAGTCATTTTGATCTGCCTATGAATCTACTTCAGTACTGTTGACAAACTTCAGTACTGTTGACAATAGTCATTTTGATCTGCCTATGAATCTACTTCAGTACTGTTGACAATAGTCATTTTGATCTGCCTATGAATCCACTTCAGTACTGTTGACAATAGTCATTTTGATCTACCTATGAATCTACTTCAGTACTGTTGACAATATTCATTTTGATCTGCCTATGAATCTACTTCAGTACTGTTGACAAACTTCAGTACTGTTGACAATAGTCATTTTGATCTGCCTATGAATCCACTTCAGTACTGTTGACAATAGTCATTTTTATTTCTAAGTTATTTTTGAGGTTGAAAAAGAACAGACACACATATGCAGTGAGACTGCGTAATGTATTCAAATTGTAACGAACAATGAATAGCTTAATGCATTACTAAAATTATCAGAACGTGACAAATTATTATTATTAACACGAGAAAAACTTCCTTGTTTATGTATATAATATTGGTATCTCTTGTTTAGAAGTATGTACGCCCCTCAGTGGAGTATGCGTCATGTTGATACATGGAGGTACATAATTATCCGAGCTAGTATATTATAATATACAGTATAAACTATAATTATCACTAGTTATCGGTACTTAACAATTTTGACGACTGTGCAATCCAGACAGGCAATTATATTACATAGAAAAGGCTGGAAAGCTTTAACGCTTATCTTTTAATTGTTATCTGGGACAAGCTATATATAGTATCAATGTAGCATATAACAATATCTGGGACAAGCTATATATAGTATCAATGTAGCATATAACAATATCTGGGACAAGCTATATATAGTATCAATGTAGCATATAACAATATCTGGGACAAGCTATATATAGTATCAATGTAGCATAAAACAATATCTGGGACAAGCTATATATAGTATCAATGTAGCATATAACAATATCTGGGACAAGCTATATATAGTATCAATGTAGCATAAAACAATATCTGGGACAAGCTATATATAGTATCAATGTAGCATATAACAATATCTGGGACAAGCTATATATAGTATCAATGTAACAATTTTTCTTTTCGAACATTTAAATAAGAAATAAATGCAGTTTCTGAAAAAAAAATTTAAAGCTGGGCGCATGAATCGACTCTTGTATTGTGGACAAATATTTACCAATATTGCACAATGTTTAAGATTCCTATAGGCTTTATATTTTCATTATCACATTAGTAGAGCACGCAATGGCCATTAAGGGGATACCAGAGGGTATAAGTAGGTGATTAAATTTGGCTTACACCCACGTATTTGGTGAGCTATGCAATAATTAACGTTGTCCTGTGCACAATTTATGACGCCATGTACACAAATTATGCTCGAAAACAAGACACAATTTTCAGTAATAAAAGCCCTGAACACGTTGTCAAATCGACATACACATAATTACTGATCAACAATAAACTTCGATATTGATTGGTCAAGATAATGAATGGCAAAAACAACTTCAAGAAAGTGGGAGAAAAAGTAGCCATGTGAATCGAGGAGGGTTAGATATGGTCAACGAGGTGCTGTAATCAGATAATGGGCAGACATAATACAAAAACAGATAAACTATCATTAGATAATAAAACAATCATTATACAAACAAAGAATTGAACTGTGGCTGATAAACAGATGAAGTAACTTGATGATGATAAGACTACCAGACAAGTTGGTGTAATATGTACACAAAATGTTAGTTTGTGGAAGAGAAAACGCCACCACAGCTGACATTCATACAAACACCGTATGTGTATGTAATACATAAGACAGGGGTGTCCACATATAAAGTCAATGAGAGCCGCCTATAATCAATGGATTAAGATGGTGAACAAAAGAATCACAATCAATGGATTAAGGTGGTGAACAAAAGAATCACAATAAACAAAACTCAGTTGACCACTGTTGATATATTTATTGGAGTCTACACATATGTCTTCCCGTATTGTAATCACTTGTTCCCTAGAACAAAATCTATGTCGATCAACATTAGCATATCCCGTGTACACTCAAACCTATCTACTGTGTTGTGTTATTAACGTAACCCTGCGACCTCTGCTGCCCCCCCCTGACCCGTGTTATTATTATCACTAGTTTACTTCAATGTCTACAGCACGTTCCTCACCTTTATTACAGACTTAACGCTGGTAAACAGTTAGGATTACACGAGATCCTGTTTGGTCTAAAAGTAAAGCTTACATTTTACCCGACATAGGGCGTAGGTTGGGTGGGGCAGTCCAGGTGGGCAGTCAGGTGAATAGCTGTATACATGGGCGTCGCTAGGAATTTTTCCAGGAGGGGGGGGAAATTTTCCAGGGGTGGGGGGCAAATAACTTTATGACATTTTTTTTTAATGTAAGGGGGGGTGGAGCAAATGCCCCCCTCTTATATGACATTTTGTCAAAATGGGGGGGGGGGGCCAATGCCCCACCTTGCCCCCCCCCCCATGAATACGCCCATGGCTGTATAGTTGTGAGCCAGATAGGTCCGATGTAGCCATGTAGGCCATGTAGGCTACATTCAACGAAATGTTCAAATCGTCTAGACCAGGGGTCGGCAACCTACGGCTTGCGAGCCGCATGCGGCTCTTTCGATGTCAAGTTGGGGCTCTTTCGATGTCAAATTGCAGCCTAATCAAATGCCATAATACTGAAACAACAATTTTAGTGGCTCTTTAAAAACTGAGAAAATTGTTAATTATAACTTTTGGCTCTTCCGTCTCAAAAGGTTGCCGAACCCTGGTCTAGACACATGAAAACATTTATAAATCATATAGAAGATGGCCATATGGATAAAAATTATACTTTTAATTGGATTGATATGTGTGACCGTTGACTTATAACGTAACACATTGGGTAGGGGGGGCTGCGAACGCAATGATAAAGAATGGTTAAAAAAAAGTTTTACATAATTAGCGGAATGGCCCTTATTACACAGTGGGACAAATCTATTTAAATTAAAGTTAGTTATCCTGGACTAGATATTTTACAAAGACATCATTTCGGTTACATATGGATGAGAAAATGAGATTTCAAAACAAAAGTGTCAACCCGAAGGAGCGTTAAATAAAACCAGAGGCGTAACTAGGGTGGGGGGGGGGTCCAGATTCAAAAGTCCCCCCGGACACCAGCTTGTACAAAACATTTTTTTTACATTAAATATTGAGTACATTATCTCATGTCAAAATGCAGGAGCCCCCAAAGAGGCCAAGCCCCCGGGCCCCCAAATCCCTAGGTTCGGCACTGAATAAAACGTTAGCTGAAAGTAAAGTTTATTTATGAAGCTTATTACATTAAGACATCTTGTATTACATACGTCAGTAATCAAATAAAAAAACTTTCGTTGTGTGCAAGACTTCACGCATGAATGCACACAGAATTAATACAGTCTTATTAATTCAGTAGTTTTACCTGTGGAGTACCAGCCACACCTTTATTACTAAACACTTGCACGAAGTAAACTGGTCTCATTAGCATTTTCTTCTAATTTTATTGCTTTAGATTTAGATACTATCATCGTTTTCATCTGTATTAATCATCTCACATATCTTGAACAATAACTTTACTGAGACACATCTTGAACAATAACTTCACTGTAACACATCTTGAACAATAACTTTACTGAGACACATCTTGAACAATAACTTCACTGTAACACAAATTGAGTAATAACTTTACTGAGACACATCTTGAACAATAACTTCCCTGTAACACAAATTGAGCAATAACTTTACTGAGACATATCTTGAACAATAACTTCACTGTAACACATCTTGAACAATAACTTTACTGAGACACATCTTGAACAATAACTTCACTGTAACACATCTTGAACAATAACTTCACTGTAACACAAATTGAGCAATAACTTCACTGTAACACATCTTGAACAATAACTTCACTGTAACACATCTTGAACAATAACTTCACTATAACACAAATTGAGCAATAACTTTACTGAGACACATCTTGAACAACAACTTTACTGAGACACAAATTGAGCAATAACTTTAGTGAGACACATCTTGAACAATAACTTCACTGAGACATATCTTGAGCAATAACTTTACTGAGACACATCTTGAACAATAACTTCACTGAGACATATCTTGTGCAATAACTTTACTGAGACACATCTTGTGCAATAACTTTACTGAGACACATCTTGAACAATAACTTTACTGAGACACATCTTGAACAATAACTTTACTGAGACACATCTTGAACAATAACTTCACTGAGACACATCTTGAACAATAACTTTACTGAGACACATCTTGAACAATAACTTTACTGAGACACATCTTGAACAATAACTTCACTGTAACACATCTTGAACAATAACTTTACTGAGACACATCTTGAACAATAACTTCACTGTAACACAAATTGAGCAATAACTTTACTGAGACACATCTTGAACAATAACTTCCCTGTAACACAAATTGAGCAATAACTTTACTGAGACATATCTTGAACAATAACTTCACTGTAACACATCTTGAACAATAACTTTACTGAGACACATCTTGAACAATAACTTCACTGTAACACATCTTGAACAATAACTTCACTGTAACACAAATTGAGCAATAACTTCACTGTAACACATCTTGAACAATAACTTCACTGTAACACATCTTGAACAATAACTTCACTATAACACAAATTGAGCAATAACTTTACTGAGACACATCTTGAACAACAACTTTACTGAGACACATCTTGAACAATAACTTCACTGTAACACAAATTGAGCAATAACTTTACTGACACACATCTTGAACAATAACTTCACTGTAACACAAATTGAGCAATAACTTTACTGAGACACATCTTGAACAATAACTTCACTGAGACATATCTTGTGCAATAACTTTACTGAGACACATCTTGTGCAATAACTTTACTGAGACACATCTTGAACAATAACTTTACTGAGACACATCTTGAACAATAACTTCACTGAGACACATCTTGAACAATAACTTTACTGAGACACATCTTGAACAATAACTTTACTGAGACACATCTTGAACAATAACTTTACTGAGACACATCTTGAACAATAACTTTACTGAGACATATCTTGAACAATAACTTTACTGAGACATATCTTGAACAATAACTTTACTGAGACACATCTTGTGCAATAACTTTACTGAGACACATCTTGAACAATAACTTTACTGAGACACATCTTGAACAATAACTTTACTGAGACATATCTTGAACAATAACTTTACTGAGACATATCTTGAACAATAACTTTACTGAGACAAATTGAGCAATAACTTTACTGAGACACATCTTGAACAATAACTTCCCTGTAACACAAATTGAGCAATAACTTTACTGTAACACAAATTGAGCAATAACTTCACTGTAACACATCTTGAACAATAACTTCACTGTAACACATCTTGAACAATAACTTCACTGTAACACAAATTGAGCAATAACTTTACTGACACACATCTTGAACAATAACTTCACTGTAACACAAATTGAGCAATAACTTTACTGAGACACATCTTGAACAATAACTTCACTGAGACATATCTTGAGCAATAACTTTACTGAGACACATCTTGAACAATAACTTCACTGAGACACATCTTGAACAATAACTTCACTGAGACATATCTTGAACAATAACTTTACTGAGACACATCTTGAACAATAACTTCCCTGTAACACAAATTGAGCAATAACTTTACTGTAACACAAATTGAGCAATAACTTCACTGTAACACATCTTGAACAATAACTTCACTGTAACACATCTTGAACAATAACTTCACTATAACACAAATTGAGCAATAACTTTACTGAGACACATCTTGAACAACAACTTTACTGAGACACATATTGAACAATAACTTCACTGTAACACAAATTGAGCAATAACTTTACTGAGACACATCTTGAACAATAACTTCACTGAGACACATCTTGAACAATAACTTCACTGAGACATATCTTGAACAATAACTTCACTGTAACACAAATTGAGCAATAACTTTACTGACACACATCTTGTGCAATAACTTTACTGAGACACATCTTGAACAATAACTTTACTGAGACACATCTTGAACAATAACTTCACTGAGACACATCTTGAACAATAACTTCCCTGTAACACAAATTGAGCAATAACTTTACTGTAACACAAATTGAGCAATAACTTCACTGTAACACATCTTGAACAATAACTTCACTGTAACACATCTTGAACAATAACTTCACTATAACACAAATTGAGCAATAACTTTACTGAGACACATCTTGAACAACAACTTTACTGAGACACATATTGAACAATAACTTCACTGTAACACAAATTGAGCAATAACTTTACTGAGACACATCTTGAACAATAACTTCACTGAGACACATCTTGAACAATAACTTCACTGAGACATATCTTGAACAATAACTTTACTGAGACACATCTTGTGCAATAACTTTACTGAGACACATCTTGTGCAATAACTTTACTGAGACACATCTTGAACAATAACTTTACTGAGACACATCTTGAACAATAACTTCACTGAGACACATCTTGAACAATAACTTTACTGAGACACATCTTGAACAATAACTTTACTGAGACACATCTTGAACAATAACTTTACTGAGACACATCTTGAACAATAACTTTACTGAGACATATCTTGAACAATAACTTTACTGAGACATATCTTGAACAATAACTTTACTGAGACACATCTTGTGCAATAACTTTACTGAGACACATCTTGAACAATAACTTTACTGAGACACATCTTGAACAATAACTTTACTGAGACACATCTTGAACAATAACTTTACTGAGACACATCTTGAACAATAACTTTACTGAGACATATCTTGAACAATAACTTTACTGAGACATATCTTGAACAATAACTTTACTGAGACACATCTTGTGCAATAACTTTACTGAGACACATCTTGAACAATAACTTTACTGAGACACATCTTGAACAATAACTTTACTGAGACATATCTTGAACAATAACTTTACTGAGACATATCTTGAACAATAACTTTACTGAGACATATCTTGAACAATAACTTTACTGAGACACATCTTGTGCAATAACTTTACTGAGACACATCTTGAACAATAACTTTACTGAGACACATCTTGAACAATAACTTTACTGAGACACATCTTGAACAATAACTTCACTGTAACACAAATTGAGCAATTACTTTAGTGAGACACAACTTGAGCAATATCTTCACTGTGACACAACTTGTGCAATAACTTTACTGAGACACATCTTGAACAATAACTTTACTGAGACACATCTTGAACAATAACTTTACTGAGACATATCTTGAACAATAACTTTACTGAGACATATCTTGAACAATAACTTTACTGAGACATATCTTGAGCAATAACTTTACTGAGACACATCTTGTGCAATAACTTTACTGAGACACATCTTGAACAATAACTTTACTGAGACACATCTTGAACAATAACTTTACTGAGACACATCTTGAACAATAACTTCACTGTGACACAAATTGAGCAATTACTTTAGTGAGACACAACTTGAGCAATATCTTCACTGTGACACAACTTGAGAAACAACTTCACTGTGAAACATCTTGAGAAACAACTTCACTGCAACACATCTTGAGAAATAAATTCACTGCAACACATCTTGAGAAATAAATTCACTGCGACACATCTTGAGAAACAACTTCACTGTGACATGTCTTGAGAAACAACTTCACTGTGACACGTCTTGAGAAACAACTTCACTGCGACACATCTTAAGAAACAACTTCACTGCGACACATCTTGAGAAACAACTTCACTGAGACATGTCTTGAGAAACAACTTCACTGCGACACGTCTTGAGAAACAACTTCGCTGCGACACATCTTGAGAAACAAATTCACTGTGACACATCTTGAGAAACAATTTCACTGCGACACATCTTGAGAAACAAATTCACTGTGACACGCCTTGAGAAACAATTTCACTGCGACACATCTTGAGAAACAACTTCAGTGAGACATCTTGAGCAATTACTTTAGTGAGACACATCTTGAGCAATAACTTCACTGTGACACAACTTGAGAAACAACATCACTGTGACACATCTTGAGAAACATCTTTAATGTGATGTTTAAGATTCTGGATAGTCTCAATAGTATATTTTTAGTTTTTTTATGGTTATTTTGTAAAGTTCAATAATCTGGACAATAATTAAAGTGCAACAACAACAAAATAAACATTTCAGTGTATGAATACAACAGGGGTAACACCAACGTCCATTGAATACAGCAACAAAATGGAGGACAAAGCTAGCTAATTTTTAATGTAATAGGACAAGTTAAACGGTGTTTTAAAATATATGCCAAAATATTACCTATTATCACAATTAACCCACCATGTGGGTACATTTACTTTTATTAAACAGTCTATAACGAGACTAAACTAGCTAGCACCACACTAGCATATTTCAAATAAACTGCTCTGTATAATAGTGTATAATATAGTGCATAACGTAGTGCTAGTGTGTATAGAATAGCACTGGGATGAATTAATATAGCAATAAAATGCACTGTACAATTTAACGAAAATGTATACAAATAAATGGGGGGGGAGGGATTAAAAAAAGGGAGGGAATGTCATTTTTAGTTACTACTTATTTTGAAAAAGTCAATAAACTAAATCAGGCAGTGTTCATTACACATTCAACTATGTGCATAGCAAAAACAAACATTCTTACAAGAGGATCAAATTGTTCCAGTGTTGCCTGCCACTAATTTCAGCAGGTGTCACATAAAAGTCTGACTAGTTTTATTGCCCATGAATGAAACTATTTTAAAAATAAACTGATGATTTAAGTATAAGATAATAATTAAAAAATGTAAATGCAGTGACAATTGGAATTGGTAGTTAAATTTCAAATAGCATTCACCTTTGGTTAACCCATCAAATATATTTAATAAATCACTGATAACTTAAGTCATTTCTGATTTCAAGATTAAAAACATAAAAATGAAATAAGTTTTGAAATAACATCTAATTAATTCTATCAAAGTTGTTGAGAAAGAGAAATGACTATAAAACATTTATAGGACTTGTATGAATATTATTAAACTTGTGTGTACAAAAGAATACTATTATTTTTATAAACACATGTATGAATAATATGAATAGCCTATAACTGTTTTTTTTTTATTATACCACAGTCCCATCAGTTGAAGCCATTTAGCAAACTATCAATATTCTTTTTCTCAATGAATCAGTTAATTACAAATGAGTTACCAGTATTTAATCTAACTGTTGAAACTAAACACAACAAAAAAAAAAAACTTTTTGGTTCTAAATTCGTAAACCTACAAATACAAATCATACAACTAATACTCCGTAGTTTACTGCAAATAATTCATAAAGGAATAATTGTTAACTAAAAACACTACAATCAAAGAAATTAATGGGTTTTTCCCTCAACAATAATCAGTTTACTTTAAACTAACTAAACTTTAAAAATATCAATAACTGATAATGGACTTACTAAACATAAATAATAAAGATTATCCTTCAATTTACTTTATAAATATTCAGTTTTATATTAACTAGGGCTGTACCGGAATCCGATTCCGGTTCCTGTTAAGCCAGATTCCGGTAGTTTTAATAAATCCGGTTACAATTCCGGTTCCGGTTAAAATGTGCCGGATTTAAGCCGGATTTCTTTGTTGTTTGAAATTTGTAAGAAATATTTTTAGCGCAACATAATTTTGAAATATTTAGCGCTATACAATTAAATTAAAACAATAACTTCCTTTGATTTTAAAACTACAATAATGTTGCTCGCTTTTAGTTCTATATGTAAGTGCGAATATATTAAAAAGGAAGATTTGAATCGTATTTAGTCTAGTACAGGGGTCGGCAACCTGCCGCTCGCGAGCCGCATGCGGCTCTTTCAATGTCACGTTGTAGCTCTTTCGATGTCAAATTGCGGCTTGATCAAATACCGTAATATTGAAACAACAAATTTAGTGGCTCTTTAAAAATTGAGAAAATTGTAAATTATAACTTTAGGCTCTTCCATCTCAAAAGGTTGCCGACCCCTGGTCTAGTAATACGACACCTTATCTTCCGCTACTTTTGATTCCGTGTTTTCTATAAACTATATTTAGCTATAAAAATTTAACTTTTTTAAAGAGCAGACAACGATCTATTTTTGGGCCTTTACAGTTTTAAAAAAGCTCAATAATTTATTTTTCTGCACATTTTTTAATTTAGTGGATTTTGTCACGATTTGGATAAAATTGCTCGCACATTTAGATAAATAAATTGAAGATACATTTTTAATTGAACATTAAAGTGATATTGATTTAGATTTGAAATGCATTTTAATTTGGGTTTTTATGGGAAATAGTCAGATAATGGTTTAAATGAAAGTATGAATGAAAAAAACACGGTTCGGTGACGTCACTATGGAAAACTAAAGAAAATGAACTATCGGGGGCTGCCACAGTATATATATATATATATATTTATATAAATTGGAATTCATTTATTAATAAACATGTTTATTATACTTTCTAATATATGTTACCCATTTCTTTGTTTGATTGTAAAAGAAATCAAGTTAAATTAGGTACGGCTTTATTAAATACATTTTTAAATCGAAGAACCTGTTATTTTATTAAAATCCGGTTCCTGTTCCGATTCCGGCAGGATTCAAATAATAAATCCGATTCCGGTTCCGATCCTGCAGGATCTAAAAATTAGAATCCGGTACAGCCCTAATATTAACTCTTCTTCTTCATTTGGCTCTAAAGCTCATCTAGGGTCCTGGCCTGCCAATTTATATTAACTCACAAACAAAAAAAAATGTACTCAAGTTTCAAAGTAATTGTTTCTTGTTGAAAAAATTAATTATTGTAATTTAAGCTTAAAGTTTATTCTAATTATTAAATTATCTCTGTCTATCTGTATCTTTATTTAGTAACAAGAAACTTAAACCATTTTCATCAAGGGTCATGGGAAAGGATAGTATCTTGCCTCAAACACTTTTTTAATAGTCTACTCATTTAAACTTTAGGCAAACATAGATAGGAAACATACAAGGGCTGATAGAAAACAAATATGAAAAAAATGAGTTTGATGTCAAAGTTTTCTAGTTCTATAAATCTTTTTTAAAAAGTCTTATTAACAGTGTCTTATAGAGAGAAATTTTTTTGTAAATTCTCATACAGTGATATATTTTTTTAAAATATAAGTAAAGTGCCTTTAAGGACATATTATTATCTTTTATATTCTATTTAAACAACTTCTGGGACTATTTTTGTGGTGCCCATCTTTCCTCTACACCAGGGGTGGGCAAACTATGGCCCGCTGGCCACATGCGGCCCATCCCGGTGAGCTGGCCACATGCGACCCCTCCTGGTGTAATGTTACGATCCTATGTCGATGTTAATTTTCTATGTTTAGAGTTTCCGTTATATTTTTAAAATTTTATTTCAACTATTTCAATCGAGTCTAGGGATATTAAATCGGTTTTATGGCTCCAGAATATTAATTAGAGCTGCCTGACCTACAAACATAATGAACTGAAGGAGAGGTTAAGGTCAGTTCTTTTGCTGGAATTTTTAGGATGTTTGCCAGCAGTGGCATTTCCACACCGTAAAAAAACTTAGCCACCAAGCTTTTGTCACTATTTGGGTCCACATACAGTTGTGAGCAAGGATTTTCTTGTAAGAAAAAAAACAGATTGAAGTTGACTGAATGCAATTTAAATTCAGTCATGCGAATCACAACCTGTAAACTGGTTCCACAGCAAAAGAACATTTACATATTTCTCATTAATTATAATTGAATTCTGGGGTCAGCTTGTATGTAAATTAAGTTCCGTCATCTTCATAATTATTAAGATAGGTAACAATGAACTTTTGTTGAAATAATTATGAATTGTAAAGCCTTTTAACCAAATTAGCAACTGATTAAGTTTGTATTTTAAAATGTAATGTGCATGTGTTATAGAGTGTGAATGTGAAATAAAATGACAAATACGCTGTTATTTTGTTATTTCTTTAAATCATATTTTTATACATTGTAAATTGTAACTGAGGTCAACAAGATATTTATGTGGCCTGCCAATAATAATCAAGTTTTCAATGCGGCCCTCCGTAGAAAACTTTAGCCCACCCCTGATCTACACCATAGATGACAGTGCAAAGGCCATGGAAATTTTCACCAAACCTGAAAAATATTGGTGTTCTCACTGGAGATTGAGCCTAGACCCTCAGGTTGATATTCAAGCACTTTAAACCACACAACTATCTACTCCTATTAAAATATAGATTCCTAGTTATAAAAATTTTGTCTCTGCTCAGCTAAATTAACATACCTTTTATTCTTTCCATGACTCAATACCTTTTTTTTCAAACATATGTCCAGCTAAATAAAATGAATTAAAAACCTAAATTTATTTATTTATTTTCATATAATATTAGGTAACTAAGAGGGCCATCATTAACAGATTGGCTGAGAGAACGTGAATTAGACAGCAATAATTAAGCCAAAGGTTTTTAAAAGCATCATATATAATGATATTATAATTAAATATTGGAGTGTTGACATGAACTAATATTAATTGTTAAATCATAACCTAAAAGGCTAGTGCTCTGCTTCAATCTGAAACAATTAGTGGGCCAAATTAAACAGTTTGGTGGCCATAGTTTGCCCATTAGACAATGCAAAATTAAAAGAGAAATTTAAAAAGGGAGGTTGGTTGTGGAGATTGGTTCTATAGTATAGTATAGTCTATACTGTCTTAACTCTTATTGATAATTCTTGGCTGATTAATACTTAATTGTTCATTAATAATATAAATATAAATATGAGAATTGTTGCTATCATAGATCTCAATACAAATTCAACAGATCAAGTTGAGCAAAGATAGACATGTTCTGCTGAAAAATGTTATCCCATAAATTGGTTTGGCATAATAAATTTTGACCAAAGAATAATTCTTAGCAAGAAAACATGAGTACGAGTATGAGTATTAACTGAGTGTTTTATCAAATAAGTATCAATAATATGTATCAGAATAATTTTGGATGGTAGGCTAAATAATGATATTACCACTGACTTTATGTTTAAAGGAGATAATCACTTTCGAATGAAAATTGATGAAGAATCTTACAAAATTGACAAAGTGAGTCTATGATTAAAACAACCCAGTTAAAGAAAGGACTAGAGAAACTTTGCAGTTCAACTAAAGGAGTTGCCAATTATGTCAATGATTAAAAATGTATCTAAATAAACATTGCATGATATAAATTATATCGCACAGCCTAACTTACATGTGGGTTACAACAATCACCTCCTTTCACTTACCTTTTTAGGTTCAATCATATTCATGAACATAAGATGATAAGTCTCTTCCCTTAGTAACTTAGGGTTTTATTACTACCAAATGAAATTCACAACTTTTTTCTTTCAAATTATTTAAATCCAGACGTGCTAATGAATAATAATTTGTATAGATATAATGACTTAAGTTTTACTAAATTCTAGTTATAATTCACTTACGTACTGTTTGTTTCATTTGTCAGTCGTTTTACTTGTCACTCGATAAAGCCATACACATTAATTCATTATCTTTTTTTTTTTAATAGTCCTTTCAACCTTTGTGAAAACTGATAGTGGTCAGTGTTGAACACCTTAGCAATTAGAAGAAAAAAATCCAACTTTTTTTATATATAAATATCTTTATGGCTTTTAAATTTCTTCTACCAAATAAATGTAAAAAGGTGTAAACATAGAATAAACAACGACGCTTTAAATGTCTATACAAACTTTAAACATCTATCTATCACTCAGCTCGCTAAAAATGTCAACCGGTAGGCAAAGACGCGAGCAGGTACAGACCTCGCAAGTGTCTGTGTGTATGTAGCTGTGTAGGTGTGTTAGTGTAGGTGTGTGGATGAGGACTGTTAGAAGATGGCCTTTTTTTTTTGACAAAGCAGGAATGTCGCTGGACTTTTTTTTTGTTTAGTGACACATAAACAAGAGTTAGTACCGGGTATTGTTATACTGTTTAAAAATCTTATTTGAAAAAAAAAATTCAGGTTGAGCTGGGCGAGGCTAGGTCAAAGGTTAATAATGTTGTGGCATTCCTTAAAAATAGAAAAAAATATTAATTACACATTAAATATATAACTATATGTATTTATTAATATATGTTTACTGTAACTGATAAGCTAAACTACTAATTATCATTCGCAATGTGACATACATTGAGTAACATTGTGTAAACTTTTACTGCCGCTTCATTAACGAATATGATGGAAGGATATCATTGATTATAACCAAACCACACACTAAAAAAATTGAAGCTATTTAATTAAATATTTTGTGCTAGTTTGTCATGCCTATAATGTAACCTACTCGATTTGTCTTTTACCAGCCTTACAGAACGGGTCATGGTTTACTGATAAGTAGGCCTACCGCCTAGGCCTATTTTGAAGTAAATTATTCATTTCTATTTTTAATGTCACCGCATTGTACGTGTTTTAAATAGAGTAGCAAAATATACATTTGTAGTAAGCCAGGGGTAAACTACATTCTATGACCCACTGGTTGTAGCACAGAGTTAACATTTTCTACTATAAGGGCGGAATTTGTGTGTGTGTGTGTGTGTGGATCTTGCCATATATAGCAACAGTACTGTGGATGTTACAAACCTAAACACTGGTATGAATGGTATGATACAAGAAGGTGTGGTGTGACTTTTTGTTTTTATTAACTAAAAATCTTAACCAATTGAAGTCTTTAATTATCCACGGACAGGAGAGTCCAACAAATATATTACACGAGTGAACTGAACATATGTGTACTAAAGTGTACCATTATAACATTAGAAATATTTGTCAACAGTGAACAGTCACGCCCAATGGGCCGCAACCATCAAAACTGGTGGACACTCTTCTGCCAAGTCAGTAAATTGTAGTTACGGATAGAGTACATGACAATTAAGACCGTGACATTTTAGGGCTTGATCCAGTGACGTAGCGAGGGGGGGCATCACACCCCGAGCGCTACCCACAAAGGGGCGCCAAAACTTTCGCAAAACATATAGGCCTAATATTAAATGGTTTTCGAAGTATTGAAAAGGTTTTGTGTCCCGGTCGCGAGTTAAGCTAGCTACGCCACTGGTTTGATCTGTCGACATCTGTTGAGTACAGGCCAGGTCTCTTTATAGACGGATAAATAAAACTTCGGCCACCTACTAGGTCATTTGTGCTGAAGCTGCCATAACTCAGGAAGCAAAAGAACTGGCGACTAATGGCATCGAACTAGTATTCTGGGGTTCGAATCCTCATCCTGCACACGTTGCTCAGGTATCAAGTGACCGCTCATATGACGCTAAAAAGCCAGTGTAAATATTAAATTGACCACTTGTCTGACGCTAAATAGCCAGTGTAGGTATTTAAATGACCGCTACAAATTATTCTACGAAAGCTTGTCATAGATCCAGGCCCGTAGTGTGCGGTACAGGGGGCAGGGGGCCGCCCCCCCTGCGTTTTGTCTGGCCCCCCTGCTTGTTTGCTCTACTTAGTAACATTTATTTCCTGCCTTCCCCCCCCCCCCCCTGCTATTGGCCTGACCCCTGCTGTAGAATGCCTGGCCACGCTGTTGAATTTTCACGCTACGGGGCTACACACATCTATGAAAATATATGTGCGTATTATACGTAAAAGTTGAATAAAATAATATATTTAATGCAATTTTTAATTTATATTTTTTAGATCTACGATTTAGGAATGTCAATGATCAACAATATGTCGGATAGTTGAAAGTCTACTTATCTTTTTGTCTACTTATCTTTTTCAATAAAATTAGTTTTATAAATGTATTATAGCTATAAAAAAGCAATAATAAATTTAATTTTAAAAAATGCTTTGTTCATGGTGATCAATATGAATTGTTTCGCTAGGTCATATAAGCATCTGCTAAGTCCATATAAACGGTTATGACATTTCACATCTTAAAACAAATTGTACCAGTTTAACATATCTGAATGGGTGCTTTGCCGACACCCGACAGAAATATCTGACAGAATACTCAGACTGTCTCACAAATTAGACAGTTTTAAAATGTAATTTGTACTTGTTTTAAAATTATAATGGCTAAAAAACGTTGTACACTGTATACTAATATTCATACACAATACGTTATATTAATATTTTAGACACCATGCATTTATTTCATTGATCTCAAGTGTTTTTTGTTATAGTTAAGGATTCCTTTAACATTATAAATGGGGTCTCCTGGCCAAGAAAAAAAAAACTATTTTCGACGGTCGCGGTACCGTGGGCAATGAGGACAACCACCGACAACTTCCCACTCGGTCATGGTATTCACAGCTCACTGATAATGTCGACACACTACAAGTTCCCACTCGGTCATGGTATTCACAGCTCACTGATAATGTCGACACACTACAACTTCCCGCTCGGTCATGGTATTCACAGCTCACTGATAATGTCGACACACCACAACTTCCCGCTCGGTCATGGTATTCACAGCTCACTGATAATGTCGACACACTACAACTTCCCACTCGGTCATGGTATTCACAGCTCACTGATAATGTCGACACACCACAACTTCCCGCTCGGTCATGGTATTCACAGCTCACTGATAATGTCGACACACCACAACTTCCCGCTCGGTCATGGTATTCACAGCTCACTGATAATGTCGACACACTACAACTTCCCACTCGGTCATGGTATTCACAGCTCACTGATAATGTCGACACACTACAAGTTCCCACTCGGTCATGGTATTCACAGCTCACTGTAGACACACTACAACTTCCCACTCGGTCATGGTATTCACAGCTCACTGATAATGTCGACACACCACAACTTCCCACTCGGTCATGGTATTCACAGCTCACTGATAATGTCGACACACTACAACTTCCCACTCGGTCATGGTATTCACAGCTCACTGATTATGTCGACACACTACAACTTCCCACTCGGTCCCATTCAAGTACACTGTCGCAGCCTGCCATTTCTGGAAGAGAGGTTAGGCACTAGGTATATGACTTGAAAAACAAAGTTTGTAATTTTACATTTGGCGTGCCAGATTTTGATGAGCTTTTATAAAAAAATTATAAATACAACAAAAAATCATCAATTTTGTTGAAAAAGTTCACCCACCAAAACATTTTTTAGTTTAAAAATAATCCATTTTGCTCTTTTTACTGAAGTTTACTTTTACTCCACTTGTTTACCATTAAAATTATATTTCCTTTTCTCCATGTTAGATTTGTCAATTATACTTAAGTTTGAATAATTATTTTAATTTTGCTTAATTTTACTCTTAAAAATGTCTTACAAAAAATATCATCACTTTCCGTTGCTAAAAATAAGGACAAATGGGCGAGTAATTTGAAAAAATTTCAAAACACTCTTAAGAAAAGAAACAAAATTGGAATCGAGATCGAGCCATTGCATTCACATTCTAGAATGCCAAAAGAGTTGATGATAATTGGTCGCTACATGGGCTTGGCCTCTATGGAAAAATCCAGATTGAAAAGAGTTGCAGCACTAATGAAAGAAGTAGAGCTATTATGGAGCTTTTTATCCCAATACATGTACTGTCTTTGCGATCAGTGAGCAGAAAAATTGAAACTTTAATTAAAAGGTATGATGTTCATTTGAAAAAACCTGTAAGTGACATACGGGAGCAGTTTGATAAGTTATTTGATGTCACAAACAAAACTGGTCAATGGTTATATGCTGAGGACAAAAAACTTTACGAAATACAAATCCAAAGTGGAGGTAAGACGGGATATACTACAACTAAAATTGCTAGTCAAAGTACAATTTATCCATCAAAACAGAAAATTGTTTGCAAAATTAATGAGGCACAACAACAACAAAGCAGTTTTGAAAGTCCCAGTGATTCAAGTGATAACGAGAATTCTCAAAGTAGCTCTGATGGTGCTGATGCAATGTAGTCATCCACAGAAAGCTTCGATCAAAGCACACATAAGAAACAATCACAGCAATCTACTTCAAGTGCAGTTTCATTAGTTCAATCTGGGAAACTACCAGCTCGAAGTGGAGCATTAGTAAGCAAAATTTTGCATAATTCCGGCGTAAAAATATCAACTCCTTCTCAGTCAGGTGTCTATTGAGCTGTATTCAGAGAAGCAAGTAAACTAAAAGAAACATTAATAAATACTTTGCGTAATAGCTTATGGAGTTTACATTTTGATGGTAAAATTATGAAGAAAAAAGAACACCAAGTAGTTGTATTAAAAAATGAAGCAAAAGAAGTGAGGCTAGCCGTCTTAGTTTTACCTGATGGCAAAGCTGCTACGATTGGATCTGCCATTCAAAAAGTTTTAGATGAATATAACGATGATAGTGTCAGACACTACAAATGTTAATACAGGGTCGAAGTCTCGTGTTGTGGTGAAACTTCAGAAACTGTTTGTTCAACATGGTGAGTCTGCACCAGTCTTTATAGGTTGTCAGCATCATATACTTGATCGTGTTCTTAGACACGTGTGTGATGCATTGCTCGGTGATTCTACTGAGTCTACTAACATAAATTATCCATTTGTAAATAAGATACTTAAAGATTATGAAATGTTAAAAAAGATTTTGAAAGTAAAACAAAGAAATGTGCTCCAATTTTAGAAAAAACAGGAAATAGGTTGGAGAGATGATATGAAATGTTTGCACAATCTAATTTGCGTTTTTAAGCATTTTAAGAGTTCTCAACAAATGCCAAAAGTTAATTTTAGCGCACTGCCTGGCCTCAGCAATGCCCGAAGGAACTCTCGAGCAATTTTATTTTTGCATTGTTGGCTTTCATACTAATTGCCTGATGAACGAAAGAACCTTCAGAAATTGAGTGGATTTATCTGTGGACAATGGAGTGATGCATGGTTTAGTGATCATCATTACAAAGCTGAACAATATGAACTTCTTTTCCATGCTGTTAATGATTATCCAAAAGGGTTGCGCTGTCTTCGAACTCATTGGTCTCAAAGTCCATCTCCAATACTCACTCCATGTAGCAATGTATGTGCAGAAAGAACAATAAAAGTTCTGCAAGATATTATTCCCTTTGCCACTCACCAGAGAAACTGAATTAACGTTTTATTTTTACAAATAAAAGTTTATGAAACAATACCTGAAATTATTAACAAATCTCAATTTTTCTAAAACTTCAAAATGTTTGGTGGGTGACATTTTTCAATTTTTTTAATAAATTTGATACGGTTTTGTGTTTCTACAATAAAAAGTCATCTGTTGATGGTATGCCATACAAGTGTTGTTCTGAAGTCATATACCTATTAGGCACACTACTGTGACACTACACCACCCCGTGTCCGTGGTAGCAGGAAAAGTCGCTGCCTTACCCTTCTGGCAGATCAGTAGTGCATACACACTACTGGTCTGGCCATTCTTGTCAAGTGCTAAAACATTTATTCTACCATTCCGGCAGATGTAGCGGCCACACTCACCTCACCGCTCTGTAGGCATGGCATATACACATCAGCGCCGCCTATAAAGCTGATGTGACAGACAAACAAGACCCTGTCATGCTAGCAGTGGCGGCGCCAAATAAATCTAAACAGTAAAATAAAACAATGAGATTTTTAAAAATACATTTTTATTTTTCATAAAATAGTGTAAAATGCACTAAAAAGTAAAAAAAAAAGTATGAGAGCGATCAACATCTGTTTTGTGTGTGATATGTCAGGCATGCTGTCGAACGAAATTCCAAAATACTTTGCAGCATTTATATCACTATAGGATCTTCAAATGATCTTCAAATCATGTGCCAGGACATTGTTAAACTCATTTTGAGTTACAGGTGATAGTTAAGATACGGATGTCTTCATTGTACATTAGTACATGCATATTTTCCTCTTTAATCTCATTAGGTGTCATGTTCGAAAGCATTTCAACCATCTCAAGAATTGTATTAGTTTACCTTAGCTCCAGACGCTCTTCATGGGGACACCATGTGCTATTGCTCTGCATGGTGGCACCCGGTACTCCTGCTCTGCATGGTGGCACCGTGTGCTACTGCTCTGCATGGTGGCACCCAGGGGCGCCGAGAGCCAACAAGGGCCCCAGGGCAGGACATCATTGTGGGCCCCTTAATAAACATTGAGTCGTGAAAAAATTGACATGGTCGGGGCGGCCGGGCCCCCTTATAGATGCGGGCCCCCTGGCAATGATCCCCCTGCCCCCCTCTCGGCGTGCCTGGTGGCACCCTGTTATACTTCTCTGCATGGTGGCGCCTTAGGCTACTGCTCTGTATGGTGGCACCCTGTGCTACTGCTCTGCATGGTGGCACCTTAGGCTCCGTTGATGGCACCCTAGGCTACTGCTCATGTTTTAAACTATAATCGGTTATAAAAACCCGACTAGACCGAGTTCTTTCTGATATGAAATTTAGAACTGTTCATTGTGGATCACCCCTATTTGGATGTCACCCGGTGCAGCCTGCACCCCCCGCTGCCCCTAGTGACGTCACTGCTTGCCACACGAGGCCAGCTTACAGACTGCACTTCTTACAGACTATGCCATTATTGGGTGTATAATAATTTAGTGTGACTCTCAGTGAGTTAGTCAATACATTTGAAATTAAACCTTGTTAAATTGATTTAGGCGCAACTCTTTATTTATTTGACACTGACAACATCTAGAATACGGCTCTCTTTGACCTCAGTGTTGACACCCCCTTTCAGTGGTGCCGAGAGCCAACACGGGCCCCAGGGCAGGACATCATTGTGGGCCCCTTAATAAACAATGAGTCGTGAAAAAATTGACATGGTCGGGGCGGCCGGGCCCCCTTACAGATGCGGGCCCCCTGGCAATGACCCCCTGCCCCCTCTCGGCTTGCCTGCCCCCTTTAAATGACAATGTTAGCCGCATGTGGCTCTTACAGCCACATTCATTGACACTAGCGAGGTTTCCATTGAAGTTAGTTTTTTTTTCATATACTTATTTCTGTTATGTTCACTTTTGTGTGGCTCTGAAAAGAGTTAACTTTTTATAAAACTACTATGTGGCTCTGTTTGACATCGTGCATGGTCACTTGTGAAATATGAGATGACCAATCTGACAAAAATATTACCAAAATTGATATTTAAATTATACAAAACAAACGTTAAGATTAATAAAAAGGGAAAATGAAAGTTACCGTACACACAGAAGTAATCAAGCATCACAGAATAACACTAAACTTAAGTACTGTGGTTATTTCACAATGAAGGTTACACTGTTAGCTACCTACTAAGCTGATTAGTTGTTAATCTCTTGACTGACCACACCAGGTAAGCAGTGTAAATGTCAACAGGATAAGTCGTGTACAGAAAGTCAACAAAGAAGATGTCAACACAAGCCTAACATGGAAAATGGGATGTATTGGTAGTATAGAAGACACATGTCGTAAAGAAAAATGACATTAAGAAAAATGTCAAAAGGGAGATATTTTTCTCACCCAGCAACTTTAGAACGTCAACAGTGTGTGCGGATTCCATTAGATTTTGGCGGGATCTCGGTTGCTTTCAAAGTTTATTTAATCAGTTGAGTTGAGGATTATATTTTATGAAATAAATAATTTGAATATAGTTTATATTTCACTCATAGTCGCTGTTAATAAAACTCTTTTAATTGATTCAACTTGAATGATTTATTAAACTTTATTGTTTTATTAATTTAATTTTTTTCCCAACTAAAAGAGCACATGACGAATTCTCGACTTGTCATCTTAGGCCCGCTTGTTCCTGAACCATGACTCTATCTCCACCACACCTGAACCATCACTCTATCTCCACCACACCTGAACCATCACTCTATCTCCACTCCATCTGATCAGTAAATCTATACAGTATTTTTTTTCAAGTTTCTCTATTTAATAAACCCTAATTTTTTTTATAAGCTTAGAACGACCTCCACCCGCCCCTAACTTAGTAGTACTATTTGTGTGTGTTGTGTTTAGAACCGCTCTTACAGATTTACAAACTATTTGTGTGTGTTGTGTTTAGAACCGCTCTTACAGATAGACAAAAAATTTGCGTGTGTTGTGCTTAGAACCGCTCTTACAGATAGACAAACTATTTGTGTGTGTTGTGTTTTGAACCGCCCTTACAGATAGACAAACTATTTGTTTATTTGGAACTTTTATAGAGGTAAAGTATCAATAATATTTATCAAAACGATTTCTCTCGCTAAAAAAAAATACGATATTCCATTACTTTTTTTTTATATACATTGGGGTCAAGGTTGGAAACACTCGATTCCCGGCCAATGTAGTCCAAAACAGAAACCACTTTGGCCTAGTTTAACCAAAGTTAAGTCTTGTCATCGAACTATTGAAATCGAAATCGCAGGGATCCGGGCTCAGACTCTCGTGGCATTAACTAATAATTCCACAGAAATTATCTATCCACCCCTCCACAAAGGGGGATAATTTAATAAACTCATTTGAGAAATTACGGAAAAGTTTGACATAAGTAGGTTCCCTTGAATGTACTCCAGAATTAATTTACTTAGTAAAGAAATACTACTAAGTGCTCCGCCATGGTAAATTTTACAAGATTTAGTAAATTCTTCTTCTTCTTTGTTCTCGATATATGATTATGGAGGATTTCAAACGACCAGGCCTATAGTTATGATGAACTGCACGGTGGCATCCAGGTCCGTCTCGCTCCCATAAAGTTTTTGATTGAAGGAGGTTATCTGTGGCCAGAACCTGTTGCGAGCTGTGTCATGTAAGGGGCATGTTTGGAGAACATGTTCTGCATTCTCTGGAGACATCCCACATGGGCAGTCCTCCCTGTTTCCAATGTTTTAGTAAATAAAAGAAATAAAGTAATAGAAAAATACAACTTAAATGGGAACCTCACGTCATTCATTGAAAAACTCCATTTAGTTTTAATAGAGTCATGTAACCACATTTGAACATGCTCTGTAGGCATGGCAGACATGTATCAGCGCCGCCAACAGTGCTGGTGTGGTAGGTACATTACACCTTACCAAGCTGGCAATGGCTACGTAAAATATTTAATTAAAAAAAACAACTTTTTTTTAGCCATTTGGCTATCCTGGTCTGGAAGACATACTATGGTCTATGGGGAAAAAGATCATTCGGGTTCTCCTCGCCAGTGAGGACTATCCAAGACTATAGTATTCACAGCTGGCGGTAGTAACGGGTGTGGTCGGCACACAACATTCTTCAACTCTGTCCCACTCAAGCACACATTCGCAGCCTGCCATTTCTGCGGGGGGGAGGGGGAGGGGTCAGGAAAAAACCGCTTGCCTTGCCATTCTGGCCGATCGGCCGCACACACCCCAGGCCCGTAGCTTGCAGGGGGGCCAGGGGGCCGGACCCCCCTGCGTTTCGTCTGGCCCCCCTGCTTATTTGTTCTACTTAGTAAAATGTATTACACGCCCCCCCCTCCGCTATTGCATGGCCCCTGCTGGAGAATGCCTGGCCACTGCTGTAGAATTTTCCCGCTACGGGGCTGGCACACCCCCTGCTGGTCTGGCCAGTCTTTTTTTCTGCAATGCCGGCAGATGTTAGCGGGCTTACCCACCCCGCCGCTCTGTAGACATGGCAGACATGCATCAGCGCCACTGCTGGTGTGGTAGGATCACTACACCCTATCATCAGGCCCGTAGCCATGTCAAAGTAAGCAGGGGGGCACCAATACCCAGCAAGGGGGGAACCTTTACTTTATCTTTATTTTTCTTCTTTTCTTCTTTTTTAAGCGGGGGGGGGGGCACTCCATACCTAGCGGGGGAGGGGGAAGGCACGGCCCCCAGTGCCCTCCCCCCTTGGCTACGGGGATGCCTATCATGCTGGCAATGGAGGCAATAAATAATTTTTAAAAAGTAGCTTTTTTATTTATGCTGTTCAATTTTATTTTTTTAAAATACTCCACTTTTTGAAAAGTTAAAGTCTCATTTAATTAGGAATTATTATCATAAACAGGTCTGTCATGAAACATTAGACTTATTCTCATCGTACTCCAATTAACTAAATTAAACTTAAAAATGTGTAATACTACAAACATGAAGGATTTACAATATAAAATAAGATTTTTAAATTCATTAGGGTTATACAGTTAATTATGCTAGTTGCTGAAAAAAAAACTCAAGGATGAGTATTTTTTCTTGCATCTGGGTTTCTATGTCCACCAAAAAAAATTGCTAACTCATTGTGGTTAAAATCTGTAAGTAATAAAAGTACTCCAAAATAGTTAAAATGCATTAAATTTATAAGTAATATTCTTGTGAATAATAGCTAAAAATTATTTTTAATGTCAAAAAAAAATTTTAAAATCATGTTTGTTCATTGTTGTTTATTTCAACAGGAAATATATTAAAGTATCATGAAAAAAGGAATATGAACATATATAATATAGTAATTTAATATTTTTAATCTTCAGAATATGTTTATATACAACAAAAGAATTAATACAACATATTAAATTTTTTTTTAATCTACTGAATTACTACACAAGAATAAATATCTTTTTGCTAAATCTTAACATTGTAAGTGAAAGTACATTTAACTATTCTGTTTATCAAAAGACTTTTCATTTTTATAACGTTTATACCAGGTCTTTTTTATATTCACTCTCCAAAAAAAGAATTACCTTCAGAAAATATTGATGTTTTTTATTAGTTCAAAATAGTATTTAAAAATTAAGTATGGCTTACTTTTCAGTTAATATTTTGTAAAAGATTAACACATTTTCACCACTTTTCTATTCATTTTGATTAATTTATTGGCAGATTAATAAAGAAAAATCTATATACTGAGAATTAAGATATATCTTAATTAAATCAATAGACATTGGCTTCAGGAAATGTATCTGACTGTAGTTCATACTACAAACAAATAAAAATGTATGACACACATTGTTGAAATCTTTATCTCAGTAAGGGTCCAAGTTTTGAATATGACCTGCTATACATAGAATCCTGGGGGAAAAGATTTTTTAAAGTTAAAAATAGCAATTATAAGAACAAATAAAGTTTTAAAACTATTTAAAACTTTTTAAACAGTGACTTCTTACCAATACAGGATAGTCATGGAGAATCATTCCACCTGATCTACCAAATCCATGCTCTGCTTCGTTTGCCCTTATATTTAAATCTGCCCTCTCTTTACCCCAGTTTCTGGCATTATCTTGAAGCTAAAACAGCAAGCAGACAAATTTGATGTTAAATTAATTACAGAATCTCATCAAATATATAGAAATCAGAGAAAAATAGCTTTTTCTGTATTTTTCTTTTTATTGTGTCAAATATAGAATATAACATCTTTAAAAAAAAAAATAAATTCTATTAGAGTCAATTTAAAAACTTTGTATCTTTTCTTTTTTTCTTTACTATTCCTATTACCTATAGACTCTACATTTACAAACAAAACTAAGTTGGCTTAAAAATGTTTATTAAGTAATTAATAAATAATACATTTCAATTTAATTTAGAATTAGGTCTTGAGTTGAAGTTTAAAAAAAATGTTAAAGTATATGAGTGTACTATAAGTTTTGAAATTTCATGTAAGAGTATTTAAGGTTTTATGTAACATCAAATAACTCTAGTCTCATTTGTTGTAAAGATTAATATTATTAACATTATTTTTAAAAGACATGCATTTTTTTATTTATTTTGTATGTAAATTACACTTCATCAATTTACCTGTCTTTCAAGGGACATAATTCTTCCTTCTGCTCTCTCTAGTGCCTGATAGAGCTCAAGTTTTTCTAGTTCGTCACCACCTCCCATCCCAGCTCTTGCCATTTGATCCTTAATACAAAATGAAACTTTTTTTAATAAAAGTTTTATCTCATGCTGACTAATTCTTTAATGTAATACTACATACTTTCATATCTTCAATCTGTTCTCTTAATCTTCTGTTTTCATCTGCTAATGCACTTTGAGCTTCATTCATTACTCCATCTAAACATTTTTATGTTAAAATAAATCAGAATAATGCAATCTAAAAAAAAGTGGTTAAAATACTATAAATATCTTACTATAAATTAATTCATTGATACATGTACCAAGTATTTTATGTCAAGAAATACCACTCAATGACAAATTATCAGCAAAAGAAATTCAATTAAGTCCCTTTGATGCCCTAAGCACTGACTAAATTTGCCTCCCACACCTCTACCCACACATTGTATTGCAACATATTTTATCAGATCTTTTAAATTTACTTTAAGTTACACATCTGCTTCTAAACATTATACAGATAAGCCATCTAGCTTGCCTTGTTTATGGATTTTCAACTTCTTGAGTGTGAAAATGAATGCTGAGTAAAAAGAAGTTGCTCATTTTTTAATTAAATTTTAAAGATGGGTCAAAATTCAATCACATTAAAATGATACATTTAGCAATATTTCTTTTGTGCAGTGCGCTTTTCTCTCATGATGCCCTTAGCATATGATTATTTTGCTCATAGTTTAATACAGTACTGAATGCAATGCATGGATAAATCAAATAAATTTTACAGTTAAAAATGAAAGTACACTGTAACCTTAGGGCAAATATTTAGAAATGTTATTTACCAAACATAAAATTTCATACCTTTGTTTGATTTTCCTTTCAACTTGTACAATACACTTTCCAACTTTTCAATGACCTTCTCTTGTTTTCTGCAAGTTTCTTCCAGCTTTCTGAGTTTTTGAACTTTATCCTGAAGCCTCTGTAGCAGTTCTTGTTGTGAGGCATGTGCATGGGACATTTTCAAATAATCTTTTTCTTTGTCATTTTTCTGAAAACCAAAGTGAAATGCTGAGACATATTTAAAAAAAAACTATTTAAATACATTTTACTATAAACTCTTTGTATTTGTAAAGCTTTTTACGTGAGTCATGTGAAACTATTATAAATATTCTACTTAAGGTTGCTTGCTATTAGAAATAAAGTATATGAATTATGTTGCTTTTATAAAAATCCCACATGATATTTGCTGCAATTAGAAATCAAGCAAATAATACAGTATCTGTTTTTCATTACAAATGTTGTACATAATATATTAAATGATGAAAATTAACAATGATATTTATTGTGATTAAAAATGTATGTATTTTTAAAATACCCATTCAAGTTCATCATTTTTCTGTCCCTTCTGTGTTAACCCGTGTTACAGCATAACTTCTATCCACTACTAAATAATTTGCTTTTATCATTCACCTTGATGAGTTCATTTTGCAATTTTTGAACCCTGGTTTTATATTCTTTTAATTCAGTAGTCTGAACTGCTAGCTTCTGTCTCAGAGTTGCTGATGATAAAGAACAATCAGAAAATATTTTAATAAGCTCTGTTAATAATAAATTTTTTCCCTTTTTTTTTCTATTTTAATGTTTCTAAAATAAAAATCAAACAACTGCATAAGAATAATTAGTCAGATCCTGATTAAAAATCATTATTGTACAATATAAGATATTTTTACATAGTATGAATATTTTCAAAAATGATAATACTTTTTATATTAGAAGTAATAAAAATTATTACCATATCGAGCTTGAAGTTCTGGCCGTGCCAAAGAATCTAAATCAGCTGCATCAATTAACAATTTCCTGCTGTCATCATAATGAGTAACATCCAACCTTAATTTACTGTTTTCTCCTTCTAATTGACGAATCTAAAAAAAAGTTTGTTAAAAAGATTTTAGACATATTGACCTTTCTTCTCTTTATACATTTAATCATTTTTTGATTATTTTTTAAATATTTTCTGTTTGTATTTTGTTAAACTTTTATTTATTTTCCTAGTAAAAACAGAAGTACAAGAAATACTAGGGGATCTTTATATTAGAAGGGATATCTGTGTGATATCAGGGATATGTGTATTATTTATCATTTACTCATCCAATTCAGTATGTATGCTATAAAATGATTTTTCCCTGATGAAAAATTTACTTGTGTTCTCAGTGTTAAGATGTCCTGACCCATTCTTTGTACAGCAGTTCTGTAATTGTCCAGGTCCCTCATCTGGTATTCCAAAACATTCATGTGAGTGTTGTCTAGATCGTTGGGATCTCTAGAGGACATTATTTTAATGTTTATAGGCTACAACTGTACAATTCAAAATGAAATATTTCAAGTTTCAATTTAGATTAACATATTACATTTACTTTAAAATAGGTAAGTGTTAAAATCAATTCAAGATGGTATCTGATCTTAGATAAACATATTGCATTTACTTTAAAGTAGGTAAGTGTTAAAATCAATTCAAGATGGCATCTGATCTTGAAATATTTCAATGAGTTTAAGACAATTGTGTCACAAGATATATTGCCTGTAGGTCTTGTATCATACCTTGTGATAGCTGTGGTTGTAGTTGTTGTATAGGCTCCTCTATCTGGGGGACCAACATAACGTGATGGTGGCGGAGGTTTAGACCTATCAGATTTAGGATCAACAAATATATACTGGTACTCTGGTAGAATGTTCTCGACAGCATCATAGGGAGGTAACTCTCCATCTTTTATTGGCTAAACAATAAAAAAAAAAACAAACATTTATTCCAAACTGTGAAGAATGTCATGTTATTTAATTGAGATGTCAGACTTCAAGGTATTAAAGAAAATAACTTTTTCAAATGTTGTCCATTTGAGTCATTTATATTAATGCCTGAGCTTGTAAGGAGGAGGTATTTATCTTTGATACTTTAACCACCATGGAACAGTTTTTCGCAGTGCCCTTCTTTCATCCCCACCATAGCCAACAGGGCAATGACCATACAAGCACCAAGGTAGTCTAATTAAGGAGCTTTTATTTATTTATTTATTATTATTTTTTTTTTGCTTTGAGTGTAATATTACATATATTACAACCAGAAACTTTTTATAAGTCTTGAAACAGTCCGAAGTTAACTGATGGTGACGTCATAATAAAAAATGTTAAAACAGACTTATACTTTATTTAATATGCGTATAGTATAGTTGTTTAAGTCTCACAATACTCCACAGCTTACTGAATTTTCTTTCTTAGAAGGCTTTTTACTAACTAGCACCATAAACAATAATCTATAAACTTAGTGCACGCTCCGGCTCAATCAATGCACGCCTCCATCAGTTACTCTCCAACACAGTGTGCACAGTTAGACCACCGCAAGTCAGGAGTTGATGAATGCTGGCGGAAATTATACCATAAACCAGTGATTCTCAAACTTTTTTGCGACCAGGAAAGAGGCGTGAGTGTTGCCGGTCATACTCATATTTATTGTAAATGCTATATAACGGTAATGTGTTTATTGACTACATTTAGCATTATCCGTCATAATAAAATAACTACCAGTTTAAATATATATAATATTCATTTACTATAAACCGTACATTTGGTTAGTCTATAAGTTTATACAAATATATAAATCTATGTTCGATTGTGCTTTGTATATAGCATAAAAAGTTCAATACATTTTTCTCTAAGAACTATGACCGGCAACACTCACGCCTCGTCCCTGTTTGCGACTGTACCCCACAGGATACACAAGTATAACCGCGGGTACCCCCCCCCCTCACTCGTACGTTCGCAAACAAATGAATTTTTTTTTCATAATGAAATGATAATCTCTGTGTGTGTTGAAAAGGTTTGTTTGTGGGGGTGGGGGGGGGGGAGGGAGATACATCGTAGGATGGGAGATAATCCAAGGTAGGGGAGACAATGTTACAGAAGGGGCTTAGGTAAGATGGTGTACGAAATGGGAAGCTTTTTTTTACAGTCAACCTGGGTATGTCAACGTATTGAACAGTCGTGCAGAATTTTGTCTTTAAATTCCACCAAAGGGAAAAGAGTTTTGTTTTGGATGTCACCGGTCAACGTGTTTAGAAAAATGTAGGCCTACAACATGACTGTAAACATTGTCACAGTGATAATCATTACATCTACATATCTACGATAGTCAGACCATCGTTTCATCGAAAAACACTTAGATACAAAATAAATATACTTGAACTATAAAGGCAACACCATTATATTCGGCAAAAAGTACATGATGAACAGGTCACAATTGATCTCCTATTCCGGTCAATAGGGGTGAATCATGGATACTGCTTGCTGGGGCAGAAAGAAGGATACAGGTGGAGACCCAAAGGAGTTAGTACTTACGACCTGGTGGGTCCTCTGGCATAATTCCTGGTCACAGTTAAAAAGCGAAAGTTGACACGTTTGGTCATGTTTCGCACTACAATACCCATTGTAAAACTATAATGCAGCTATCCTGGAAGGAGCACATAGGAGAGGCAGGTGGATAGACTACAGAATAGACAATCCAAAATGTAGTTGCCATATACCACATTGAGAGGAATTTAGTAGATGTCCTATATCATATTGAGTAAAATGTAGTATCTGCCCTACACCACGTTGAGACGGATATAATATCTGCCCTACACTACACTGAGACGGATGTAGTATCTGCCATCACCACATTGAGACGGATGTAGTATCTGCCCTACACCACGTTGAGACGGATGTGGTATCTGCCCTACACTACACTGAGACGGATGTAGTATCTGTCCTACATCACGTTGAGACGGATGTAGTATCTGCCTTACACCACGTTGAGACGGATGTGGTATCTGCCCTACACCACGTTGAGACGGATTTGGTATCTGCCCTACACTACACTGAGACGGATGTAGTATCTGCCCTACACCACGTTGAGACGGATGTAGTATCTTCCCTATACTACACTGAGACGGATGTAGTATCTGCCCTACACCACGTTGAGACGGATGTAGTATCTGCCCTACACTACACTGAGACGGATGTAGTATCTGCCCTACATCACGTTGAGACGGATGTAGTATCTGCCCTACACTACACTGAGACGGATGTAGTATCTGCCCTACATCACGTTGAGACGGATGTAGTATCTGCCCTACATTACATTGAGACGGATGTAGTATCTGCCCTACATTACATTGAGAGGCATGTAGTATCTGCCCTACACTACACTGAGACGGATGTAGTATCTGCCCTACATTACATTGAGACGGATGTAGTATCTGCCCTACATTACATTGAGACGGATGTAGTATCTGCCCTACACTACACTGAGACGGATGTAGTATCTGCCCTACATTACATTGAGACGGATGTAGTATCTGCCCTACATTACATTGAGACGGATGTAGTATCTGCCCTACACTACACTGAGACGGATGTAGTATCTGCCCTACACTACACTGAGACGGATGTAGTAGCTGCCCTACACTACACTGAGACGGATGTAGTAGCTGCCCTACACTACACTGAGACGGATGTAGTAGCTGCCCTACACTACACTGAGACGGATGTAGTAGCTGCCCTACACTACACTGAGACGGATGTAGTATCTGCCCTACACTACACTGAGACGGATGTAGTAGCTGCCCTACACTACACTGAGACGGATGTAGTAGCTGCCCCCCCCCCTCCCCTCCAACACAACATTGAGAGGAATGTGGAGAAATATCCACTGATGAATGAACAAAATGCTCAACCCGAATTAAAAAATGAAATATGTAGTTATTTTTTAGCTCTACATTTAAATGATTTCTATGTCTGTATAAAAGTGCTTAGTAAAATAATATAATATTTGTGTTCTGTATAAAGCCTGCATTAGAATGGAGGATACAGCATAAACGTTCGGTATTTATAGAATTATACACCAGGAAACATAATGTATTTAGTCTTATAATTACGGAAATGCCTTTTGCCTTAATCTATAAGGAAAACACCAAACAAAGTACAAAACATATATTTTTAGGCAGAGTGCATAAACTTTTATTTCACCATTGTTTAATTTCGTCTTAAAATGTTACTAAATGCCACTCCCGTCTATTGTAATGATTTTTATACACAGTTTGAGGTTATGATTTTTTTCGTTTATTTATACAATAGAAACCACTAATTATATATATATTGTGCATATAGCGCTTCACTATCTAAATAGTCCTCGGTTTTGTGTTAAAATCTCTCGCGGACATTGTTGTTATTCGCTTTTGTTTCAAATGACGCTTTCCATTCATAAAAACACACAGACCTATTTACAAATCTTTGTTTTTTTTTTCAAGACATGATATATGAATGAAAAAGCTTTCAATTTGCTTTATAAATCTAATCTGTACTTAGACATTACGAAATCATCGATATATAGTCTTTGATGTAGGGCTTCATTTAATAATAAACATTTCTATGCAATTAATGGACTGATGAGTGTAAATATAATAATAAAACTTGTATTAATTATATTACTGACTAGATGACTTTTCTCTCACCTCAGATGTGTAAGGTCTGTAATACATAGTCGCCATGTTGAAGAATTGATTGTATAATTTAACTGTGCCATAAACACACGGATTAAGTCTTTAACATCGTCTGTTCTACACTAGTCAAAACGATCTAAACGTCTCAACAATCTAAACTAGTCTAAACAATTTAAAACAGTCTAAACAATGAACTATTTTTTTCAAATTTTACAAACTTTTCATACTAATATATTTTTTAAAAAATCCAAATATAGACTTCACTGCACTAAAATTAACATGAAATTGTCGCAACGCTATTAAAAGATTACTAATATCACTTTGTTTCAAGTACTACACGGTCTCTAAAAACTTGTTGAGTTTGACCTGCCATATTGTTGACTCAAGTAACATAGCAACACCCCCCCCCCCACACACACACACTCTCCTGCTATCAAATTTTGCGATTAAAAATAAAACATGAATTAAAAAAAAGTCACCCAGCACGCTAGCTGCTTTACAACTTCCTAATTTCATTCTTCATGCTAGAGAAGAAGTCAACATTAGCGGAGATCGAACTGAAAGCCACTGGGTAGTTCTGGATCGATAAAGTGTCTTATGGTACAAGGCCTGGGACGCCTACTTATTCTGTTGTCTAGTTCTCTGTTAACTTTTGTTGTACTTCAACTAGGCTATGATCTAAATCTTTGCAATAAACAAGTTGTGGTTTATATTTGTTGTGAGAATATACACAGAATTACAAATAGTCTTATAATAACTATTACATTTACGAAGATCAAGTTATGCTGAATATCGAATAGCTTAGAAAATAAAATAGGCATAATTAAAAAAAACAACAACAACAACAGCTAAGAGTCTGCGTTCATTTTGAGTTCTTCTTCGGTGATATTTTCAATAGACAATCAGAGGCGGATTAGGGTCGTTTGGGGCCCGGGGCGAAGAAGATATTTGGCCCTTAATATAAAGGCAGACATCAAATAGGATATATAGTTGGGTTTTGTGGGTGTAAAGACGACCTTTGCGGGGACCCATATCGATTTGTGGCCCCGGGCGCCCCCACCCCTGTACGCTCGCCATCAAATCCGCTTCTGAAGACAATCTTTAAAAAAAACCCTATAAATTCAAAAATTGTAGTTTCATACAAAAATAAGCTTCATGCTGAGAAATACAATACATGTACACACCAGTTCAACTAGCACACAGCTGGAAATCTAGATTAAAACAACTGTTAGTCCATTAACATCACATTAGCGGCTTATGTAGAATTCATTCAAACAACTAGTACAAAAACATCAAACTTAATAGCAATGGTGGCTTCGTGAGAATTTTAGCTCTGCTCTGAGTCTTCAGTGGCTCCCAATGAGAAAGTTTTTGTCTATTATTATATTACTTGATATAATTGACAGTGGCTATTTAAAAGTATATTTTACTGTAATAAAACCAGAAAGTGGCTCTCAAAGTCTCCATTCATGGCCACCTCTGGTCAGTGCCGCCGAGAGGGGGGCGGGGGGGGCAAATGCCAAGGGGCTCGGCGAGTTTTAGTGCAACTTTTTAGGGGCCCGATTGAGCTGAAAATATTATCAGCACGGGGGCCCGTGACAGCCATGCCCAGGGGCCCGAAATTTCTGTCGGTGGGCCTGCCTCTGGTATTTGTCTGAAATACGTCTATTCACAGAATTAAATAACAACAAATTGTCTTATTATTGGTATTACACACATAATACGTTTCGTCATTGAATAACTCTCTATATACAAATAAATATACAGTAGTCTCAGACATTGAATAACTCTCTATATACAAATAAATATACAGTAGTCTCACGACAATTTGGCTCGATACAATCCAGACTTGTGTTTTTCCAGGTCGTTAGCCTTGACTTTAGTCTTTTAGTTTCTCAGCATTACATTTTGTTTCTAACATGTGAATCTAAACTAATAAAAGGTTTGGCCTCGATGACTCACCGTCTCATCACCAATTATCCAACTTCTCGTTTATATAGAAGGTTTACATTAGGCAGGCTCATTCAATACAAAAGTACTTTAATATATCTCAGTCACTACACGCTGTTCATCAAAAGCTGTTCCATCCGGGTGGTCAATGTTAACTAATGGAGTATTGTGCTCTGCCAAATACATTGCCAATAAAAGCTCACTTAGTTCGCTCTCTAGAATTTTCTCTTTCTAAACAAATGTGTTATACCAATACTTGCTATAGCAGCATCAAAATTTCTTTTAGGACTTTATATTTTGATAACATTGATCTGTTGACAATTCGATAGTCACTTTACAACACATAGTAACTAAAATTCTTATCATTCTTGTCCATTTCTCGCCAAACTTTGAAATCTGGTTCAGTAATCCATTCCGCTTTGAAACATAAGATTTGAGCATAAGTTCACTCATTTCTAATTCAAATAAGTCCAACATATTTACATTCAGAATTATAATCAATAACCAAACACTGTATACACTAATTAACCTAGACTGTGGCTAGACTACTTTCACATTTCAAACTTTACTGTTCACAGTTTCATCTCTTCTCACGTCTCTAAAACATCAACACATTGTTTTACCAGGTCTATTCACCAACCAGCCCCGTAGCGTGAAAATTCTACAGCAGGGGCCAGGCATTCTACAGCAGGGGCCAGGCAATAGCAGGGGGGGGGCAAGTAATACATTTTACTAAGTAGAACAAATAAGCAGGAGGGCTAGACAAAACGCAGGGGGCCCGGCCCCCCTGGCCCCCGCACGCCACGGGCCTGTCACCAACTTGTCTTGACATCTTTAATGACAATGTCAATTAAACCAGATTATCACATTCATTATGTCACAATGTATGTGACTAAACATATCATTTTCACTCAAGACTAGGGCTGTACTGGAATCCGATTCCGGTTCCTGTTAAGGCGGATTCCGGCAGTTTTAACAAATCCGGTTCCGATTCCGGTTCCGGTTTAAATGTGCCGGATTTAAGTCGGATTCATTAGTTGTTTGAAATTTTAAGAATTTTTTTTAGCGCAAATAATTTTGAAATATTTAGCGCTATACAATTAAATTAAAACTATAACTTCCTTTGCTCTTTTTAAACTACAATAACGTCGATCGCTTTTAGTTCTGTATTTAAGTAAAAATTTATTAAAAAGGAAGATTTGAATCCTATTTAGTCTAGTACATGTAGTAATACGACACTTTTACCTTCCGCTACTTTTGATTCCGTGTTTTCCTTAAACTATATTTAGCTATAAAAGTTTAACTTCTTTAAGGAGCAGCCAACAATCTATTTTTGGGTGTTTACAGTTAAAAAATAGGCCAATAATTTATTTTTCTGCAAATTTTTTAATTTAGTGCATTTTGTCACAATTTGGATGAAATTCCTCGCATATTTAGATAAAAAACTTGAAGATACATTTTTAATTGAACATTAAAGTGATATTGATTTAGATTTGAAATGCATTTTAATTTGCGTTTAGTTTCTCTGTTAGTTTAATTTCTCTATCTGTGAGTTTAGTTTCTCTACATGTGAGTTTAATTTCTCTACCTAAGAGTTTAGTTTCTCTACATGTGAGTTTAGTTTCTCTGTGAGTTTAATTTCTCTACCTGTGAGTTTAGTTTCTCTAATGTGAGTTTAGTTTCTCTACCTGTGAGTTTAATTTCTCTATCTGTGAGTTTAGTTCTCTGTGAGTTTAATTTCTCTATCTGTGAGTTTAATTTCTCTGTGAGTTTAATTTCTCTATCTGTGAGTTTAGTTTGTCTGTGAGTTTAATTTCTCTACCTGTGAGTTTAGTTTCTCTAATGTGAGTTTAGTTTCTCTACCTGTGAGTTTAATTTCTCTATCTGTGAGTTTAGTTCTCTGTGAGTTTAATTTCTCTATGTGTGAGTTTAATTTCTCTGTGAGTTTAATTTCTCTATCTGTGAGTTTAGTTTGTCTGTGAGTTTAATTTCTCTACCTGTGAGTTTAGTTTCTCTACCTGTGAGTTTAATTTCTTTATATGTGAGTTTAGTTTCTCTGTGAGTTTAATTTCTCTACCTGTGAGTTTAGTTTCTCTCTCTGTGAGTTTAATTTCTCTATCTGTGAGTTTAATTTCTCCATCTGTGAGTTTAGTTTCTCTGTGAGTTTAATTTCTCTATCTGTGAGTTTAGTTCTCTGTGAGTTTAATTTCTCTATCTGTGAGTTTAATTTCTCTGTGAGTTTAATTTCTCTATCTGTGAGTTTAGTTTGTCTGTGAGTTTAATTTCTCTACCTGTGAGTTTAGTTTCTCTACCTGTGAGTTTAATTTCTCTATATGTGAGTTTAGTTTCTCTGTGAGTTTAATTTCTCTACCTGTGAGTTTAGTTTCTCTCTTTGTGAGTTTAATTTCTCTATCTGTGAGTTTAATTTCTCCATCTGTGAGTTTAGTTTCTCTGTGAGTTTAATTTCTCTACCCGTGAGTTTAGTTTCTCTCTCTGTGAGTTTAATTTCTCTACCTGTGTGTTTAATTTTTTTACCTGTTAGTTTAGTTTCTCTGTGAGTTTAATTTTTCTATCTGTGAATTTAATTTCTCTATGTGTGAGTTTAGTTTCTCTATCTGTGAGTTTAGTTTCTCTACCTGTGAATTTAATTTCTCTACCTGTGAAGTAAATTTCTCTACCTGTGAATTCAATTTTTCTACTTATGAATTTAATTTCGTCCACCATTTTGTCGCTAAAGAATTTCTATCCACCCAACACCCCCTCTCTTCCACAAATGTTAATTAGAGATATGCACGTGTAACAGAAGAGTTGCCAAAGAGCCATTAACTAAAAGTTGATTTATTCAGGCGACAATTTGATTCACACGGACGCCATCCAACACAAAGGTTTATGTGCAACAATTAAAAAAAATATTTTTTTCTTGTTTTTTTCAAGACGAAAAAAAAAACCCTCAAGATAATATATGTTTTTTCGAAAAACCTCTCAAGAACCCAAAGGTGACCTCAAAAAACCCAAGGTGACCTTAAACAACCCAATGCGACCTCTTGGGGGAAAACTGAAGCTTTATTGGCACTGCACTACACTGAACAGGTAGCTAACTGTTAATACAGCACTCAATTTATCTCTTCCACCTCACCAGTTTACCACCTCGGTCATGTATTTCAGAAACTGTTAATATCATCTACCAGTCTTGAGTTATAAAAAGAAAAAAAAAACTGTTAATATCATAATATGATAAACTAATATGACATTTAGTTTTATGATAACATCTGACGACTTACTAAACATTTACAGTGTATGTAAACTTTCTGTAAGACCAACTGACTAAAGTAATCAACTTACCAAATGAGGTTTGTCAACTCTCTGTAAGACCAACTGACTAAAGTAATCAACTTACCATATGAGGTTTGTCAACTCTCTGTAAGACCAACTGACTAAAGTAATCAACTTACCATATGAGGTTTGTCAACTCTCTGTAAGTACATCCCTGGAGCAAGGATCTCCTCATCCTCTGGTTCATCCACTTCTTCTTTCTCTACTTCCTTCAACCGAACATCAGGGGAAGGTGTTCGGATCTGTAATACGTCAGCAGTGTGGGGCGCCGTGCCCACCCCCTCACGTAGCTCCATCGCTGGAAGTTTATCAAGGTCACTCATGGCTACCAATGAGTCTGGCTGCTGGAAGTAAATGAGTGATGTTAAACAACACCGCTAATATTTGAAGTAGGATATGTCAGACATCATCATAGATAGGATGTTTCAACGAATGCATCAAGCAATGGATCACCTATCGTTTCAAACTATGCACCAACTAATGGATCAACTAACAAATCAAATTACGTATCAACTAATTTATTAACATTTGTAACAACGTGTGTATCAAATGATATAACAGATCATATAGTGACTTACTGATCATATAGTGACTTACTGATCATATAGTGACTTACTGATCATATAGTGACTTACTGATCATTTAGTGACTTACAGACCATATAGTGACTTTCTGATCATATAGTGACTTACTGATCATATAGTGACTTACTGATCATATAGTGACTTACTGATCATATAGTGACTTACAGATCATATAGTGACTTACTGATCATATAGTGACTTACAGATCATATAGTGACTTACAGATCATATAGTGACTTACAGATCATATAGTGACTTACTGATGTAGTGATCAATTTGAGAACCATCCCAACTAATGGAGCTCTTCCATCTGTCATCTTTAGATCTGAACCCTGGAATATAAGTTTATTTTCAACTAGTTTATCTGGTGAAAAAATAATTATTGTTCCTTTTTTTATAATGTGTTATGGAAGTTATGGTTTAGATTTAAGTCAAATGTTAGAACAGTGTGAATGTAATATTTATATTTATTGATTCATTAGCTAATAGATTAGCATTTTTATACTTGCGCAATGTTAAATACTAAAAGTCTTATATGGTGCTAGCAAATATTTACTTTTAATTCAGTGCTGTTGTTAAATTTATATCAGGTAAAACACTCTTTATAAGTCATGGTTTATTCTTTATTTTTCGACACTATATAAAATACATTCGTTATTTCTTTAACGAATCTTAGAATAAAAATGTTTTGTGTATTATTGAGACAGAACATGTGGCATTGTAAATATTTTGTATTAAAATATAGTTAACCATTATCGGCACATCTTCTACTCGCATGCCCATTTTGGCCTTGTCCTGACTTAATTGTTTGTACTCCTTCTGATCCAGCAGGAGTGAGGAGAAACCAACAGGACTTCGAATTCTCCAGAACTCATCAGTCATAGCTGCAGGTAGAGATATACTATAGAATTAAGTAATATTGGCACCTAAATATTGTACAAAATAATGTTAACTAACATATCGATTTCTCTTAATTTTGTTATCTACAGTGAAATCATTGTAAAGATTCTTCCTTAAGTACTGGCTTCAAAAAAATGTTAATAAATATGACAGACTCAGGGAGGTTCGTTGATATCATTCTCATATTTCATTCACAGAAAAATAATAATAATGTACATTAGGGTGAGTGAAATTTTTTTTTTTTAAATTTTTATTCTAATAGCTAAAAATGGTTGCCAAATGGTCTAAGTAGTTATGGCCTAAAATATCTTTTATGTAGTGTAACGTTTACCGGTGCCCCAAAGGCCTTCAAATTTTAAAGGATACAAACTTTAAAGCATTATAACAATTTTGAGTGAAATCAACATCTAATAAGTGATATTCGTAATGTTAATGTGCAAATATGAACTGCTGAGCTAAATTATGTTTATGAATTAACAATTTAACAATTTACAATAAGTCAGGATCGTCGATTTTTCTTAAGGCAGGAGACAAATAACGTGACATGAAGATGACAGGCGCCACTCACATTATTTATTAATACAGGCGCCACTCACAATATGTATTAATACAGGCGCCACTCACAATATGTATTAATACAGGCGCCACTCACAATATTTATTAATACATGCGCCACTCACAATATGTATTAATACAGGCGCCACTCACAATATGTATTAATACAGGCGCCACTCACAATATTTATTAATACATGCGCCACTCACAATATTTATTAATACATGCGCCACTCACAATATTTATTAATACATGCGCCACTCACAATATTTATTAATACATGCGCCACTCACAATATTTATTAATATATGCGCCACTTACAATATTTATTAATACAGGCGCCACTCACAATATGTATTAATACAGGCGCCACTCACAATATGTATTAATACATGCACCACTCACAATATGTATTAATACAGGCGCCACTCACAATATTTATTAATACAGGCGCCACTCACAATATGTATTAATACAGGCGCCACTCACAATATTTTGTTAAGACAAAGGCCCCACTTACATCATTATGTAAAGCCAAGGAAATGTTTTATTACATCACGGAGTACAGTCAGGGCCAGACTGTACAATTATGTGATGTGTGGAAATACTTTCAAAACTACAGTCAAAGGTGACAAAAGTATTCTCATTGTCATTGTGTTTACAAAATTTATTCCATTTCTTTCTTTTCTTTTTGATAAGGGAAATAAAAAAAGGGGCGGGGACCATGATTACTACAGCCACTGGCACACACTTTTTCACTTAGCTAAATAAGCTGATTCCCACAACGGCAAACACATTCAATCCATAGATTGGTTTTTTTCTAATGTGAGAACCTCTCCCCACCTCTCCCGATTTTTTGTGAGAGGGTAAGGAGGTGATCTTAAAAAATTTCAGCTCTTCTCTTTATAATTTGAAAATTTACTTGATAGATTTTCCTTAATTATTTCCGAATGCATCCATCTTTAGACATATTCAGTCCTAAAAGCTGTTTCCGTCTTCCTTAAAAACTAATTTTTCAGCTTCATTCGGTCCGGTATTTAATTTTGCATTGAAAAAAATGTTTACAGGAGACAGAGGAACATGGTAAAGTCTTAACTCTGGTAAGGCAGAAAGAATGACTAGTATACATGTCATAGAAAATGTACGAGGGGGGGTCGAGCGTTTCAGTGACATTTGAGAAACGTGTCACCTACCAGAGTTAGCCAGAGAAATGTGTCACCTATCAGAGTTAGCCAGAGAAATGTGTCACCTACCAGAGTTAGCCAGAGAAATGTGTCACCTACCAGAGTTAGCCAGAGAAATGTGTCACCTACCAGAGTTAGCCAGAGAAATGTTTCACCTACCAGAGTTAGCCAGAGAAACGTGTCACCTACCAGAGTTAGCCAGAGAAATGTGTCACCTACCAGAGTTAGCCAGAGAATTGTGTCACCTACCAGAGTTAGCCAGAGAAATGTGTCACCTACCAGAGTTAGCCAGAGAAATGTGTCACCTACCAGAGTTAGCCACGTAATATTCTATGACCAGGGCTGCTGTTGGTGTAAACATGGTGGCTTTGTCTTTCTCATCACAAAAGAAAAATGGATGATTCCATTTAGGCTGTTCTTCCGGTTTTCCCAAGAGACTCAACTATAAATAATAATCACACATTAATTCAGGGTGGAGTGAAAGCAATAAGAATACATACTTAATGAGAACTAATAGTTTACATCCACGAATACATAATGCTCAAACACTTGAACTAACAGTTTACATCCACAAATACATAATACTCAAACACTTGAACTAATAGTTTACATCCACAAATACATAATACTCAAACACTTGAACTAATACAATAAATAACAAAAACAAACCAAATATAAGTCTCTAGTACAAAATGCACTAAATCATTTTATCGATTGACAGAATGCACCACTATGCAACTAAAACATTGACAAATGAATTAAAAAATGGACAAATGAGCCAATATACATGACCTACTATCGACCATTCAAGGTCCAATTGTTATATAGTAATGTCATTTTTTATAATTGAATGTGTAATACGTTTATTTTATCCGATGAATAAATACTACACAACTATCTGATGAATGAATACTACACAACTATCAGATAAATGAATACTACACAACTATCAGATGAATGAATACTACACAACTATCACATAAATGAATACTACAAAACTATCTGATGAATGAATACTACACAACTATCAGATGAATGAATACTACACAACTATCTGATGAATGAGTACTACACAACTATCAGATGAATGAATACTACACAACTATCTGATGAATGAATACTACACAACTATCTGATGAATAGATACTACACAACTATCAGATGAATGAATACTACACAACTATCTGATGAATGAATACTACACAACTATCACATAAATGAATACTACAAAACTATCTGATGAATGAATACTACACAACTATCAGATGAATGAATACTACACAACTATCTGATGAATGAGTACTACACAACTATCAGATGAATGAGTACTACACAACTATCAGATGAATGAATACTACACAACTATCTGATGAATGAATACTACACAACTATCTGATGAATGAATACTACACAACTATCTGATGAATGAATACTACACAACTATCTGATGAATGAGTACTACACAACTATCAGATGAATGAGTACTACACAACTATCAGATGAATGAATACTACACAACTATCTGATGAATGAATACTACACAACTATCTGATGAATGAATACTACACAACTATCTGATGAATGAATACTACACAACTATCAGATGAATGAATACTACACAACTATCAGATGAATGAATACTACACAACTATCACATAAATGAATACTACAAAACTATCTGATGAATGAATACTACACAACTATCAGATGAATGAATACTACACAACGATCTGACGAATGAGTACTACACAACTATCAGATGAATGAATACTAAACAACTATCTGATGAATGAATACTACACAACTATCACATAAATGAATACTACACAACTATCTGATGAATGAATACTACACAACTATCAGATGAATGAATACTACACAACTATCTGATAAATGAGTACTACACAACTATCAGATGAATGAATACTACACAACTATCACATACATGAATACTACAAAACTATCTGATGAATGAATACTACACAACTATCAGATGAATGAATACTACACAACGATCTGATGAATGAGTACTACACAACTATCTGATGAATGAATACTACACAACTATCACATAAATGAATACTACAAAACTATCTGATGAATGAATACTACACAACTATCAGATGAATGAATACTACACAACTATCTGATAAATGAGTACTACACAACTATCAGATGAATGAATACTACACAACTATCACATAAATGAATACTACAAAACTATCTGATGAATGAATACTACACAACTATCAGATGAATGAATACTACACAACTATCTGATGAATGAGTACTACACAACTATCAGATGAATGAGTACTACACAACTATCAGATGAATGAATACTACAAAACTATCTGATGAATGAATACTACACAACTATCTGATGAATGAATACTACACAACTATCTGATTAATGAATACTACACAACTATCTGATGAATGAATACTACACAACTATCTGATGAATGAATACTACACAACTATCTGATGAATGAATACTACACAACTATCTGATGAATGAGTACTACACAATTATCAGATGAATGAGTACTACACACTATCAGATGAATGAATACTACACAACTATCTGATGAATGAATACTACACAACTATCTGATGAATGAATACTACACAACTATCTGATGAATGAATACTACACAACTATCAGATGAATGAATACTACACAACTATCACATAAATGAATACTACAAAACTATCTGATGAATGAATACTACACAACTATCAGATGAATGAATACTACACAACGATCTGACGAATGAGTACTACACAACTATCAGATGAATGAATACTACACAACTATCTGATGAATGAATACTACACAACTATCACATAAATGAATACTACAAAACTATCTGATGAATGAATACTACACAACTATCAGATGAATGAATACTACACAACTATCTGATAAATGAGTACTACACAACTATCAGATGAATGAATACTACACAACTATCACATACATGAATACTACAAAACTATCTGATGAATGAATACTACACAACTATCAGATGAATGAATACTACACAACGATCTGATGAATGAGTACTACACAACTATCAGATGAATGAATACTACACAACTATCTGATGAATGAATACTACACAACTATCACATAAATGAATACTACAAAACTATCTGATGAATGAATACTACACAACTATCAGATGAATGAATACTACACAACTATCTGATAAATGAGTACTACACAACTATCAGATGAATGAATACTACACAACTATCACATAAATGAATACTACAAAACTATCTGATGAATGAATACTACACAACTATCAGATGAATGAATACTACACAACTATCTGATGAATGAGTACTACACAACTATCAGATGAATGAGTACTACACAACTATCAGATGAATGAATACTACAAAACTATCTGATGAATGAATACTACACAACTATCTGATGAATGAATACTACACAACTATCTGATTAATGAATACTACACAACTATCTGATGAATGAGTACTATACAACTATCACTGACCTGAGGGTATCCATGGGATGACCGACCAACAACTGTAAACACACTTGGGTGGGGGTTGGGGAAGGTGACACTGGACATGGCGATACCAGCAGCTCGGGGATGAGTTAACAAGTTATCACTCCTAAAATATAAAGTAAAATACATTTAATCTTCTTGATCACATTTTATCACTCCTAAAATTTAAAGTAAAATACATTTAATCTTCTTGATCACATTTTATCACTCCTAAAATATAAAGTAAAATACATTTAATCTTCTTGATCACATTTTATCACTCCTAAAATATAAAGTAAAATACATTTAATCTTCTTGATCAGTCAGTGTTCTGTCAGTGAACCTGTCTATAAAGTGTCTATTTGATGCTGTCAGTGAACCTCTCCATAAAGTGTCTATTTGATTCTGTCAGTGAACCTGTCTATAATGTGTCTATTTGATTCTGTCAGTGAGCCTCTCCATAAAGTGTCTGTTTGATGCTGTCAGTGAACCTCTCCATAAAGTGTCTATTTGATGCTGTCAGTGAACCTCTCCATAAAGTGTCTATTTGATTCTGTCAGTGAGCCTGTCTATAATGTGTCTATTTGATGCTGTCAGTGAACCTCTCCATAAAGTGTCTATTTGATGCTGTCAGTGAACCTCTCTATAAACTGTCAGTGAGCCTGCCCATAATGTTGCCTCTGGCAGAATACTTGATGTCTTCCCAATACTTCCCATTGAGATTAGTTGGGATTCTAAGATTAGACTCTATTTATGTGTGGGCTAAAAAACGAATGAACATTTAGTTTTGCAACTGATCTATTCATCTTGTATGATTGTAATGTCTCCTTCTCCCCCGCCCCCTCCCCATCATGATGGCAGACTTATTACTTAAACTAATTACGGTATATGTCACTCTATTCTGCAGTTAAATGATGTATATAGTCATGTTTATTTAGAAATACTTATAAGACGCATTTGTTGTCTGTCTGTCTGTCTGTCTGTCTGTTCCCTTATAACTCAAGATCCAGACAAACAAATAACGTGAAATTTATTACACATACACATAATTACATGGGGAAGGTTATAGGACAGGTTTCGTTTCATCTCGATGGGTAGTTTAATTGTAATTAATTTTTTTTTATTTTAGTATTTTACTATATTAAAGTAATCTCGACGGCGCCATAAATAAAATTCCTCTGTGACGTCATTTCCCGATGATCGAATAGAACTTACGCGCTGGTGCTGTATTGTGCCTTTGTGATGCAAAGAATTGTTGTTTTTTCATGCTCTCTGATTTGTACAGTTTGAGGAAGGTAAAGGAATGAAGAAGGATTTTAGAAGAAGTGTGAAGCCATAATAATAAGTATATATATATATATATATATATATATATATATATATATATATATATATATATTAGGATGGGTCAAAAATTTTTTTTTTATTGAAACATTATTAAAAAGATGTTACATCATGGAATATGTACAAATATTTAAAAACTACATAGTTTTTCTACTCCCAACTTTTGTTCGAAATTTTTACTATATTTACTATGAGTTTTTTGTGACTGAACATGTTAAATTTGTGACCTAGGTTATTCAAAAAAGAAATGATATGCATAAAAAATTTGTGTTTTATTTTTATAACCTTTTTTATGAATAACTAATTAGTTCAGACAACTGGGATAAGCATTACATCCATTTTTTTCTCAATATAACTGGTGTACCATGTATTCATTATCGGATCACGCATGGATGTTTATTTCATTTTTGATTAATTTTTCAATTATTTTATTAAGTTCTTCTATGAATATGAGTTCTTCTACAAGAAGTGCAACTGTACATTCTGTGTTTGGGTCAGCAGCTGAATTGCCTAAAAGACAACTTCCAACCAGTGAAGATGTTTTCAAGGCTATTGGTGGATGTTTAAAATGGAACACTACAATCATAGCCTTCATTCACGAGCGCACGCATTAGCGCATGAAGTTAAACAATTATATGACCAGGTGTTGAGGACCCCTTTGAGGGTATCCTTGGCTTGTTGCTATGAGTATGAGGGCTGACTCAATGATGACTCGTATTTGTATTTGTGTTTCTACCACACACAGTCTCACCAACAATTAAACGTATAACAAGTGACGAATAATCAATTCCACAAGCGTGTGTACAACACCAAGATATTTATTATACAAAGACACCAGTCCGTAACAGGGATCTGGTGACTTATCATAAGCAAAGATAATTCAAACTGCAGCAAATAATCCAATATAAAATGAATGAGGGGAACAAGGACGTTATCACTAGTTAACTCTCTCTCTCTATCGCTCACCCAGAGCCACACAAGTCGACTGCTATCACTCAGTCGGATTGCGACCGGTCACCCCTAGGACCCTCGGTCGAATGTCTATAAATCTACCTTACATTATTCAAACACTTTCTTCCACGTGACCCTTAGCCAATCAAATATAATATCGGTTTCTTTCAAACTTTCAAATTAGGGGGTGGAGCCTAGATGGGGGGGGGAGAAGTACGTCGTATAGACAAAGACCGTAGTAACTGGACATCCATCCCTTTGTCGCCATTTGACCAGGGCGAATCCCGCGAGGAATGTAACGTGTTTCTGTTAACCGCTACTTTGGTTCGTCGGCGGAGATTCCGCCGGAAACCTGGTCTATGACGCAATTACGGGGGTGGGGTAAAAAAAGGTGGGGAACTTGGGAACGGGAACGTATATTATTATACATGGTATAATGTACACCTTAACGTTAGTAATACTATTAAGTTAGGGGTTGGAGTAAGGGAATGGTTTCAACATATTAGTCACAACCCGTGACATCACCCCACAACACAATCGAAACTATAGGGGTGACGACACCGTAGTAGGTAAGGCCATTACATAACATAAACCAATTATAATAAAAAAAATCGAGTCCTTTCCATATGTTAGGACTAGAACAAAGGGCGAATTAACCCGGGGTCATACATAAGCATATGTGCCTGTAACTATCTTTAAATCTCTTTGTATAAAAATACCCCAGACAAATGAAGGGTCACATTGGAATAACACAAAAAGAAAACCTATCTTAGTAACCCTGACCACAACATAATGGATAGGGCCAGTGGGTAAAAACATACATACTTAAATAACCCCAAAAATAAAACAGAACAATTACCACGGCGTATAGCATGATGTTGCCAGCCGGACATATGGTCTGGCCAAAACAAGTTGGTCCAGAGATAAATAAAAAGAAAATAGTGAACCCTCTTTCTTCCGAAAGGTGGCACTTAAAACAAAATTAATTGTATCAGTAAGCCTACATAGGCGGTTACTGGATACGAAATAGGGTAAGCAAGGTAGTCTCCCTTTGAAGGGATGACTTTACATTGATAGATACAACAGCGTTACAACATTAAACCTGAAATAGAGAGGAAACCATGCATACATGAATATAATAGGTGACATAACTACACTCACTCTAGGCAAGCCATCTAATAACCTCTCTAAGAGTGGCCCTTTGTGAGTGAGCTCAAACCGACATGAGCTGTCGACTTGGTTTGCTGGGCACCGACTAATCAAATCTGCCCCCATGCCTAACATATCCCGTCTACATGGGGGGATATATAGCCTAGCTTTATTAGGGCCCGACTCCTCCCCATTGGGAAAGTCTCCGTGGTTTACGCGTAGTTCATGGTTTACACTCTCGGCTTTGCAACGAAAATTAAAAGGGCGCGCCCCTACAGGGCCGCCTAAACAAACAATCACTCATGACAACAGCATGCACAGACATTTCTTCCTTTGTTGTATAACAGACCCCCTTGGGTTTCACCTATATCAAAACCCTCCAGTTTGATGGAATAGTTGAGCCAGCCACTCATTCACTTAAGGGACCCGTCTGGACGACTATACATGCATCTAGTCCGGTGTCCGCCTAATCAATGAGGCCCGCCTGCCCGTAGCGCACAACCTCTTAGCGTTCACAAGGAATGAGTATGCCGAGCCTCCATACAACCTTACTTCCCTACACATCAAACCTGGTCCACTCAATCATTTGAATAACTCTACGCTGGCCGCACCAGACGAGGCGTTCTACTGCGCGGTTTCGAGGGCCCCCTGGGCTCCTCTAGTCCCACGCCCAACCCTCGTGTTACCAAAGAGCAGCTGGACCTTAACTATCTAAGGGACATGTACCATGAGGTAGGTGGCATGGCATCAACAACATATAGTCATGGGCCCACCCAATCTATGAATGGTTCTTATGTGGCGCCCTGACAACAAACGAATAAGGGGAGGTACACAAAATCAGAAGAAAAGTGCTCACAATCAACATGAGAGCACACTAAATCAAGTAAAAGTACACTAAGTCAAAATAAAAGCACTCCAGATCAAAATGATTACACACAACCAAAACAACAATTAAAATATTCAAAACAACAAAGAAGAAGGTATACAAAATTAGAATGACTGTACACACAAAGTCAAGTCAAAATGAAAATACTCAACCAAATTCAAAATGACTACAGTTTCAAAATACCTTTACACAGAATCCAAATGCATTTATGTTCACCGGTTCTCTGCAACCCAGCATGAACAAACAAATTGGCGCCCCCAGGGCCCATCTCCTGCCGCATGCATATGGCAGCGAGATGCACTGCGCCCCTACAACATTAAAATGCCATGGGCCCTCCCATTATCCAAAAATGGTAGTAACGTGGCCCCCTGACAACAACTTAGGCCCCCGACCTCTTTATCTCTTTCATTCTTAGCGCGTTCAGCTTCTGCTTCGTGCTTAGCCTCTTCCACCTCTCTATCCCTTTCGCATTTAGCGTGTTTTATGGCAGTGTTAACGTCGCACCCCAAGCCTATGAAGTACTGTACGTACTCCTCCATAGACTTCATGGTTGGTGACGTTAATACGAGCCTAAGATGAGTAACGGTTAACCCAGACAAAGCTCGCCGTGCAGCTTAACACACCGGTCAGAGCACTCACAAATGATCACAATCAAAGAAGTGTATTAAAATGGCTTACCTTGACGCTTCCTCCCTCCTTTCAACAGAATACGAAATATCTTCCACCGTACACAATCTTACACACATGCATAAAGTCTAAAGTCTAAATGTTATTTATTCGCCGATAACAGTGCGGCTTTTTCTTTAACTGTCTTGTTCACTTAGTCTGTACTTTCCCTCGGACGATGTGAGTAAGCGTGGCACTTACTGCTCCTGTTTCAAAACGGCCGAGTCCATTGAATGACTGGCCTACGAAGAATTGTGGACTTCTGGTTTCTGTCCGACGATGTACGTGAGTAAACGTAGCGTTTATTACTCACGTTTTAAACCGGCCGGGTCTGATGAAGAACTGGCCTGTTGGAGAGTTGTGGCAGAGATTAAGCCCCCCGAGTCTATTGTTGAATCAGCTTCGGCCCCGCCTGGTTATTGCAGAATACAACTTCAGGTGAAGGTTCGATCCCGAAACGAGCCTCGCAGATGTTGAGGACCCCTTTGAGGGTATCCTTGGCTTGTTGCTATGAGTATGAGGGCTGACTCAATGATGACTCGTATTTGTATTTGTGTTTCTACCACACACAGTCTCACCAACAATTAAACGTATAACAAGTGACGAATAATCAATTCCACAAGCGTGTGTACAACACCAAGATATTTATTATACAAAGGCACCAGTCCGTAACAGGGATCTGGTGACTTATCATAAGCAAAGATAATTCAAACTGCAGCAAATAATCCAATATAAAATGAATGAGGGGAACAAGGACGTTATCACTAGTTAACTCTCTCTCTCTCTATCGCTCACCCAGAGCCACACAAGTCGACTGCTATCACTCAGTCGGATTGCGACCGGTCACCCCTAGGACCCTCGGTCGAATGTCTATAAATCTACCTTACATTATTCAAACACTTTCTTCCACGTGACCCTTAGCCAATCAAATATAATATCGGTTTCTTTCAAACTTTCAAATTAGGGGGTGGAGCCTAGATGGGGGGGGGGGGGAGAAGTACGTCGTATAGACAAAGACCGTAGTAACTGGACATCCATCCCTTTGTCGCCATTTGACCAGGGCGAATCCCGCGAGGAATGTAACGTGTTTCTGTTAACCGCTACTTTGGTTCGTCGGCGGAGATTCCGCCGGAAACCTGGTCTATGACGCAATTACGGGGGTGGGGTAAAAAAAGGTGGGGAACTTGGGAACGGGAACGTATATTATTATACATGGTATAATGTACACCTTAACGTTAGTAATACTATTAAGTTAGGGGTTGGAGTAAGGGGATGGTTTCAACATATTAGTCACAACCCGTGACACCAGGCTAGTATCCCTACAAATGACATTACCAGTATAATTGTTCGAGTAAAAAGATGCAGGTGTTAGGGATAGAGGAGACTGTAAATGTCCACAATCAGTAATAATTTCTGTGCTTGAGTGGGCATTTTGGCTGGGTCAAAAGATGGCAAGAAATATGTTCATAGACAATGTTGACAAGCAAACAACAAAAATATTACAAGATCAACAGAAAAGAAAACATTCATTGATGCAGGGTGGCGATCAGATAGGATCCACAAATGATAACGTCAATGATGAGAAAGATAATGATATTCCAGATCAGGATGCTGAAGATGATGAACTACTTTATGCAGACTTCTCCAGCGATAAGGAATGTTCCAAATAACAAAACAGATATCAATATGAAGCAATGGATCGATGTAAACTAAGCAATAGGGATACATGTCTTATCGTTAAAGCTGTGTTGAAGGACTTAAACATGTTAACACCATCTACAGCTCTGGATACAGCAAAGACGCGTCGACATAGAAAAATTTGGCGAGATAGGGCAGCCAAGGAACATACTGATGAGAGCAAAGATGGTTAACAAAAGCGAACAGGATTTTTGCGAACCATCTTGTCAAAGTGGGGCTAGAAACTTTTTCTATATGATACAACTGCTTCAGAACCTTGATACTGCTGATCAATCTATTAAATTGCTTGTATTGGAAAATAACTGCTACTTTGCTTATCCAGAAAACATTCTATTGGCTGCAGTTAGGACAATGATGAAGAAATTGGAAGGTATGCAGTAAATAAAATCATAACAGCACGACATAAACCAGCTTCATGCAGAGTTAGAATTTTTCAACAAAAATGACATAATCCTGAATATTGCAGCTAAATCATATGATCAGATGATTAACTGGGATCTTTATGCAGTGACATCCCCTCCTGGAATATATTTGTGTTGATGAACTTAAACGCAACAACCCAATTATTCTGGATCGAATTCCCTGTCACTCTCAAGCTGTTGAAAGAGCAATTAAAGAAGTTACTGCTATTAGCTTGAAAGTGTACGGACATTTCAAACTGTACGGACATAGCTCTCGACATGGGATGGTTTTGCAAACAAAGAAATCAAGGGATGTTCTTCCGAAAATTGAAAGCAAAGCAAGTTTCCTGTGACAATCCATAAACAGTATTATTCATATGTACATTGTGTATTTTGCATGAACGATTTATTGATTTGTACAATTTCATATTACTTATACCAAACATTCTAAATGTTGTAAAATGTCATACATTGGTCATACCTGGGTCAAAGCAAAATCTTTTTTATCATTAAAGTTTAAGACATTTTAATATCTTAGTAATGATATAGTAGATTTAAAAATAATTTTGTTAAAAAAAAAAAAATTAACATATTGATATTTGTGGGTACGGCATGCCGCCATCTTGAAATTTATTACCTTTTTGTGGCAAATATTTCTGAAATATTTATAGACTGTTTCATATACAATGTACATTTTTATAATCAGAAAAGCTTACTTTAGGGAATGTTAAAGTACTTTTTTGATAATGTAATAAATAAATTATTTATGATTTTTTAAAATTTTGTATGGTGCAAATAAGCAAAAAATGCTAATATTGAAAATTTTAAAAAAAAAAAAAGGACTTAAAATTTCTTGAAAAGCCTCGGACATTCTATAAATGCACCTCTTCTACATAAAAATTAGAAGTTTTATCAAAAATTTGACTGGTGGTTTTTGAGATTTTCTTGCCACAGTGAAGCAAAATGTCAAAAATATTTTTTCAGAGAAAAATGACTTTTAAGTTTTTAAATTATTGAAGTTTCTGGATGAGTAACATTCTGAAAATACATTTTAATTGATCTAAAAAAATTTTTCTGCAATATATTTAATTCGTAGTTATTATTGACATGTTTTAGTATCTAAAAATGTAAAAAAAAAAAAAAAAAATAAAAATTTTTTAGACATAGTGCATTTTTTTCACCCCGTACCCCCTTGAACTAAAAGTTGGGAGTGGAAGGCATTATCTGATTTTAACAAATTCTACATTTTTACAATCAGTAGGACCAAAGGCAACTTTTTGAATATGTTTCAAATTCCCAACTCCAAAAAAATTTTTTTGACCCACCCTAATATATATATATATATATATATATATATATATATATATATATATAGAGAGAGAGAGAGAGAGAGAGAGAGAGAGAGAGAGAGAGAGAGAAAGAGAGGGGGAGGGAGAGAGATAAAGAGAGAGAGATAAAGAGAGAGAGAGAGGGCAGGGGGGAGAGAGAGGAAAGGAGGGTAGGAGGGAGGGAGGGAGGGGGAGAGAGGAGGGAGGGGGGATGGACAGGGGGAGAAAAGGAGGGGGAGAGGGAGCAGGGGGAGAGGGAGCAGGGGGAGAGGGAGAGAGAAAGGAAGGGAGGGAGAGAGAGAGGGTGGGAGAGAGGGTGGGAGAGAGGGAGGGAGAGAGGGAGGGAGAGATAAAGAGTGAGGGAGGCAGGGAGGGAGAGAGAGGGGGAGGGAGAGAGAGGGGAGGGAAGGAGGGAGAGGATGGGAGAAATGGGAGGAAGAGATAAAGAGAAAGAGGGGGCAGGGAGGGAGAGAGAGGGAAGGAGGAGGGAGGAGGATGGACGGGGGGAGAGAGGGAGGGGGAGAGGGGTAGGGAGAAAACAGAAGGTAAACAGAAAACCTTATTTTAAACCCGGGCAAAGCCGGGTACTTGCAACTAGTTTAGAATTAATTCATTTCACATCAATTTAATACAATTATTCTAAACATGAACGGTTTGAGATTCAAATGATTTCATAAGGATAACGTTCGTATTCCGAGGTATCACAGCACTCAACACCCGAAATGTCGATCCACCCGGGAAGAAATAAAGTGCCGCCGGGGATGACTGCCCCCTTCACCCTCTTATTTACGCCACTGGTTATATAATACGAACATACTTATGAAGTTTGTCTTACTTATAGTTATAGTAGTCCGGTACAATTCTGGCTACTGCAATCAATGGTCCAACAGGATTCTGTAATGGTAACTTAATCCCTCGCAGAAGAAACTGAAGATTCGAGATACAAAATTTGTTGTAATTTATTCATTAAAGGGAGAGTAAGACTGTGATATCCTTAGTGTAAATCAAAGTGTTTACCTCTAGAGCGAGATAATTCGGAGATGATGGATCTTTAGGCAATGAACTGACCTTCCTCATGACAGAGGCAAACATTTTAACCCCTTCACGGCCACCTCTGGCAGGCTGGGTGATAAAATAAGGGAGTTAACAGAAACAAATGTTTTATATTAAAATTTTATTTGTGGTGCTAGTAAACTAAGTACATACATTTAACTACCAAATACCAGAACCACCTCTGTTGAATATTTAACTAGCTACCAGAACTATCTCTAATAAATATTTAACTATCAAATACCAGAACCATCTCTAATAAATATTTAGCTATCAAATGCCAGAACCATCTCTACTAAATATTTAACTATCAAATACCAGAACCATCTCTACTAAATATTTAACTATCAAATACCAGAACCATCTCTACTAAATATTTAACTATCAAATACCAGAACCATCTCTACTAAATATTTAACTATCAAATACCAGAACCATCTCTACTAAATATTTAACTATCAAATACCAGAACCATCTCCAGGTGATATTGATGGAAAGGCTGTAAATGGGCCACTGGTACTGAATAACTAACAAGTTCCCCTCTGGTCAATGCATCACCAACTGACACTACCATAGCTGTTTGTGAAAACATTAGAGTAATTAGTAGAATACGATTCATTCATAATATTCATTTATTTAGTAATATTTTAGTTCATTACACATTAATTATTATTATTTATTGATAAACAGCAAACAATGTTGGGCAAATGCTGTAATACCAACAACATGAATACTAGAATACCAATTAAATATTCCGCCTTATATTCACATGTAATTGTTTAATATGAATCAAAGTCTTACATTCTTTTTCTGCTTCTTTATCTGTTAGTTCCATAGTGACCATTTCTTCCCAGGATGGTGCGTTAGTAGGTTTACTGACTGCGTGAGTTTTACATCTGGCTTTGTGGTTCAGGTCGACATCTTTACGTAGTTTACTGATTGTTGGTTTTGACAAAGAGATTTTATTTGTGTTTGAATATATGAATTATCTAATTTACTGTGATATAGACAAGTCATTGATTACTTTAGCAAAATGATTTTGCAAAATAAAGAATTTAATTTGCCTAATTGAAAGAATTATAATTCAGAATTTATTTTACAAAATATTTGTTAGTACAGTTAAATTTAATTTACTGAATTGAAAGTGTTACATTTGAAGTTAGTTTACTTGATATAAAGTTTTATATTTGTTGTTTTTAGTTTACTTGATATAAATTGTTATATTTGTTGTTTTTAGTTTACTTGATATAAATTGTTATATTTGTTGAATTTAGTTCACATAGTCAGAGGTGGATCTACGGACGGGGCCAGCGTGTCGCGCCCAGGGCTACTGAATGTTTAGGGGCCCCACAGAGCCCAAATTTAAATTGTATAATATGTCTCTCTTTTTCTAAAGAGCCCTATATTTTCTTCTGCGCCCGGAGCCTTAACTGAAATAAGTTCATAGTAGATAGTATTATGGTTTATTATTATCTTTCTTTTCTGTGAATTGTGTATTATACTTTGAAGACGTTAGGCAGTGAGTAATAGAAAGACCAAAAAAAAACACCAAAAAAATATTTACAGCGTAGTGAAAGGTTGTGGAATTTTCCCACCAGCAGCGGAAGGCAGGTTACTTGACCCATGGACGATGACATCAATTTGTTCAAAACCTGGTCTGGATGTATGTCGCCATTTTGGATTGGAACTGATTGTTGTTTTATCATAGTCTCGTAAAGGTGAATCTATTGTCTATCAAGAATAACAAGATGAATACCAACAAAATTAATACAAACAAGATTAATACTAACAAGATTAATACTAACAAGATTTATGCAAACAAGATTAATACAAACAAAATTAATACTAACAAGATTAATACAAATAAGATTAATACAAACAAGAATAATACTAACAAGATTAATACTAACAAGATTAATACTAACAAGATTAATACAAACAAGATTAATACAAACAAGATTAATACAACAAGACTAATATTAACAAGATTAATACTAACATGATTAATACTAACAAGATTAATACTAACATGATTAATACAAACAAGATTAATACAAATAAAATAATAAAATGTTGTCATTCGTAGTTCCACGGTCTGTATTATGCTGGGTGATACAATACAATAAATATTGGCTGTCGAAGATTTAATAATTCTATGTAATGAGTCAGCAACCAACATAATGAAGTGACACATGGATCATATCCAACATTTAATGTAATGAGTCACCAACCAACATAATGAAGTGATACATAGATCATATCTATCATCAATGTAATGAGTCAGCAACCAACATAATGAAGTGATACAAGTATCATATCCAACATTCAATGTAATGAGTCACCAACCTTCCTGAGTTCATGTTCTGGAGGTGATTGAGGTGGTGTGATGGGTAAATTGATTGACGTGTTATCTCCCCAATCAGTTATAGGTGAATGATCTTTGACTGGCTGTTGTGTTCGTTTGTCATTTGGTCCAGGCGTTCGAGCAACTTTAGGTCGTGTCTAAAGAAATTAAAATAAATGGTTTAGACATTGAGAATAAGGCTTAATGAAGTATGCAGGCTACAAAAATTGAAGAACATCTACAAACATTGAAGAACATCTACAAACATTGAAGAACATCTACAAACATTGAAGAACATCTACAAACATTGAACAACATCTACAAACATTGAACAACATCTACAAACATTGAACAACATCTATACACATTGAACAACATCTATACACATTGAACAACATCTATACACATTGAACAACATCTACAAACATTGAACAACATATATACACATTGAACAACATCTACAAACGTTTAACAACATCTACAAACATAATGTTTGGTAACAGCTCAAAAAACAGACATATTTTTTATCAGGGGCAGATGAAGTGTAGAATTCATCGGTTTCTCTGCGTCATATGAGGGATTGTGTGGTTAGCACAACGCCCAGCCGCCTTGACTTCCCCAACTTAAGGCAGGTACCCGTTTGTGGAATGACTTTGAAACTAATTTTGACTGGAAAAAATCCCATAGCTCTCTCGGGGATCAAACCAAGTACTCTCAGGCCGACAGTCGAGTATCTACACCACTCGGCTATCCGTCCGACAAAAAATAAAAACAACAAATATACTGCTTTGTAAACATACTGGCTCATTGGGTATCTCAGAAAATAAAAAAAAAAAGCAACAACTTTAGAGCCACATGTGGCTGTTGGTGAAGTTTTATACGGATCCCCATGAGCACTTTTAAAAAAAAAATATTTCATGACCTTTATTAACTTACTTTTAAGTGCTTATAGTGCGACTCTTTTGGAATATTTTATATTATATTAAGAACATATTATGCGGTTTTCAATGACTTTATGTGTAGCCATCCCATGTCTAGAAACTCGCAAAAGAAAGTCATGAAAATTGGGAGCTACATTTCAAATGATCTATTTAACAGGTTTACCTGAAATGGATTCTCCGCTTCTTTAAGTTTTCTTTCCTCTTCTCTTCTTTTCCTCTCTTCTTCTTTTTTTCTTGCTGCCTCTCGTCTCTCTTCTTCTTCCCTGTTTCTTTCATCATCTTCACGTCTTCTTCTGTCTTCCTCATCTCTCCTCTTTCGTTCATCTTCTTCGCGTCTGGCTGTTTCCTCTTCTGATCTTTTTCTGTCCTCTTCCTCCTTCTTTTTCCTTCTTTCTGCCTCACTGTCATACTCTTTAAGTGCAAAATTACATCTCATACGTCCACAGTGCATCTCCGCTTTACCAGACTTTGAAGAAGTTCGTAGTAGAGTAACAACTTGAGTGTGTCTGAACATTGAACATTGTCATTTGTATATTAAGGTCAAACAAGTTGAGTGTGTCTGAACATTGAACATTGTCATTTGTATATTAAGGTCAAACAAGTTGAGTGTGTCTGAACATTGAACATTGTCATTTGTATATTAAGGTCAAACAAGTTGAGTGTGTCTGAACATTGAACATTGTCATTTGTATATTAAGGTCAAACAAGTTGAGTGTGTCTGAACGTTGAACATTGTCATTTGTATATTAAGTCAAACATATTGAGTGTGTCTGAACGTTGAACATTGTCATTTGTATATTAAGTCAAACAAAGTGAGTGTGTCTGAACGTTGAACATTGTCATTTGTATATTAAGGTCAAACAAATTGAGTGTGTCTGAACATTGAACATTGTCATTTGTATATTAAGGTCAAACAAATTGAGTGTGTCTGAACATTGAACATTGTCATTTGTATATTAAGGTCAAACAAGTTGAGTGTGTCTGAACATTGAACATTGTCATTTGTATATTAAGGTCAAACAAGTTGAGTGTGTCTGAACATTGAACATTGCCATTTGTATATTAAGGTCAAACAAGTTGAGTGTGTCTGAACATTGAACATTGTCATTTGTATATTAAGGTCAAACAAGTTGAGTGTGTCTGAACATTGATTTTATTTTAATTTTAATGAAAATATAGAGGCTCAATATCAGTGACGTTACTAAAATTTTATACTTGTAAGATTTTTTAAAAGCTTTCTCTGAATCTTTAAAGGGGTCCCATTTTTGCCTCTGGGCCCGGGGCCCGGCTGATCCTTAATCCGCTTCTGCCATCACCCACCAAACCAGTACAAATGAACTGAAACACCCAAACTATTCCCCACAAATGAACTAACACACACCAAACTATTCCCCACAAATGAACTAACACACACCAAACTATTCCCCACAAATGAACTAACACACACCCAAAATATTCCCCACAAATGAACTAACACACACCAAACTATTCCCCACAAATGAACTAACGCACACCCAAACTATTCCCCACAAATGAACTAATACACACCCAAACTATTCCCCACAAATGAGCTAACACACACCAAACTATTCCCCAGAAATGAAATAACACACACCCAAACTATTCCCCACAAATGAACTAACACACACCAAACTATTCCCCACAAATGAAATAACACACACCCAAACTATTCCCCACAAATGAACTAACACACACCAAACTATATCCCACAAATGAACTAACACACACCCAAAATATTCCCCACAAATGAGCTAACACACCCAAACTATTCCCCACAAATGAAATAACACACACCCAAACTATTCCCCACAAATAAACCAACACACACCAAACTATTCCCCACAAATGAACTAACACACACCCAAAATATTCCCCACAAATGAACTAACACACACCAAACTATTCCCCACAAATGAACTAACACACACAATACTATTCCCCACAAATGAACTAACACACACCCAAACTATTCCCCACAAATGAACTAAAACACACCAAAATTATTTCCCATCCTCCCATGAGAATTTTATGAGAATGGCCAGAATAATTAACGAAGAAATCTTAAATGAATATCCAAACGATGATACAGACTAGGCCAATTTCCAGGGATCCTTCCGCTAAGGACAATCTGTACAATTGTCAGGGGTCCAGTGATAAAAATGAGTAAACATTTGGTGGCTCCGGTTTTAAACAATTATTAGAGTCCAACTCCGCCTAAGCTGACTGAATTGGTCGTGTTTCACTACTCAATACACGTTGAAACAAGTAAAATAAGCCTTTTCCATTCTGGACGCAGGATGTGTTAGCACACTTTCGTGTTATGTATCAGTACGTATGTTAGCTTTCAGTAAGTATTATCTTAAATCTAACTACAAGTGGTTTGTGGTCACTGAAATAGGACTCATAATTGGAAACATTCTAAATTGTAGTCATTTAATCGTCCAAAAACTCCGTCAATTGTTGCATAGCTCTGATACTTTCAATTAAACTTAGAACCCAAGCTTACTATTTTATTTGATGAGTTTCTTAATAAATAAAATTAAATATGTATGGAGAATAGGTCACAATCTTGTCTAAATCAAGGGAAACTACGGGTGCTAAATATAGTACACAGTAACGGAATTTGGCACCAATATTAGATTGAACCATTCTAAATTGTAGTCATTTAATTGTCCGAAAACTCAGTCAATTGTTGTTTGATGGTTGTTTGATACATTGTTGTTGCCAATCTTGGTGAAACTACGTGCTGCAGTATTTCGCACCAAATGAATGGGTTATTGAACGTAATAGGTGTAGAATGGGGCCATGAAAATGACATAGTTATTAATATAGCTTATATAGTAAAAACGGTAAAACACTGATATCCAGCCCTCAGAGGTCAGATCGCGAAATGGACTTTTGATGCACACATGGCAGGCCAAGACCTACAAAATGGTATATACATCATGGGTCTAGGACTTATGGTTGCTGAGATCTCGAGTGATGACAGACAGGCGGACAAAACGGGGACAATAGCTCATTTTTTCTCGAGAATGCGCTAAAAATAAAGTGCAGGGGACTGTGTGGTGGATAACATCCCTAGATATAACTGGATAGGCAATATTAGAGAGTGGACAGGCAGGCATTTAGCTACCCCATTACGGAGAGAGGAAAGGAGAGACATAGTCACTGCAGTGTCAATGAAGTCCCCACCCCTTAACAATAAATCTTGATAAAGTCCAATGGAATAATTTATTAATGCACTTCAAACTGACACACTGACCTATACATATCTTTAAACTGACACACTGACCTATACATATATTCAAACTGACACGCTGACCTATATATATCTTCGAACTGACACACTGACCTATACATATCTTCAAACTGACACACTGACCTATACATATCTTCAAACTGACACACTGACCTATACACATCTTCAAACTGACACACTGACCTATACATATCTTCACCAGGATTAACTGCGTGGTTTGTTCTTGGTGCATTAGTCCTTGGATATATGGCCACTTTGCCTTCTCCCATCTTCTTTCCATTGTCCTGATTATTGCTGGGTAGATAGAAAGCCTCAAATAGAAGATAAACATCATGATTTCTGTCATTTTTACAGAAGCCTAAAATAGAAACAAATTTTCTATTATGTTCACAGAAGATGAAAATAGCCGTTAGTTTTTAATTAAACATAATTTTTCGGATAATAAATCTAAAAGTTTTTTTGTCTTTTTCCAGGCCACACTTATATGTTACAAAAACAACTATCTAGGTATTATCATAAGTTTCAATTATTGATCTAAAATTTAGTAATCTTTGTCATTTATAGCTTATTAAAAACATTTAAAACATTTCAAAATATACTATAAACAAGACTATTGAGAATTTCTTTGTTACATGTTTCATTTTCATATCAAACAAGGAATGTTCTAATACTAGACAACTCCAGCTATAACTAAACATACATTGCAGAAAAAAGTTGCGACCTTTATATTGGTATATCACAATTTCTAACTGTATCACACACCAGTCAATGAATGTTTAGTATCATGTTCTAGCTGTATCACATACCAGTCAATGAATGTTTAGTATCAGTTTCTAACTGTATCACATACCAGTCAATGAATGTTTAGTATCATTTTCTAGCTGTATCACATACCAGTCAATGAATGTTTAGTATCATTTTCTAGCTGTATCACATACCAGTCAATGAATGTTTAGTATCATTTTCTAGCTGTATCACATACCAGTCAATGAATGTTTAGTATCATTTTCTAGCTGTATCACATACCAGTCAATGAATGTTTAGTATCATTTTCTAGCTGTATCACATACCAGTCAATGAATGTTTAGTATCATTTTCTAGCTGTATCACATACCAGTCAATGAATGTTTAGTATCATTTTCTAGCTGTATCACATACCAGTCAATGAATGTTTAGTATCAGTTTCTAACTGTATCACATACCAGTCAATGAATGTTTAGTATTATTTACTAACTGTATCACATACCAGTCAATGAATGTTTAGTATCATTTTCTAGCTGTATCACATACCAGTCAATGAATGTTTAGTATCATTTTCTAACTGTATCACATACCAGTCAATGAATGTTTAGTATCATTTTCTAACTGTATCACATACCAGTCAATGAATGTTTAGTATCATTTTCTAGCTTTATCACATACCAGTCAATGAATGTTTAGTATCATTTTCTAGCTGTATCACATACCAGTCAATGAATGTTTAGTTTCAGTTTCTAGCTGTATCACATACCAGTCAATGAATGTTTAGTATCATTTTCTAACTGTATCACATACCAGTCAATGAATGTTTAGTTTCAGTTTCTAACTGTATCACATACCAGTCAATGAATGTTTAGTATCATTTTCTAGCTGTATCACATACCAGTCAATGAATGTTTAGTATCATTTTCTAGCTGTATCACATACCAGTCAATGAATGTTTAGTATCATTTTCTAACTGTATCACATACCAGTCAATGAATGTTTAGTATCATTTTCTAGCTGTATCACATACCAGTCAATGAATGTTTAGTATCATTTTCTAGCTGTATCACATACCAGTCAATGAATGTTTAGTATCATTTTCTAGCTGTATCACATACCAGTCAATGAATGTTTAGTATCATTTTCTAGCTGTATCACATACCAGTCAATGAATGTTTAGTTTCAGTTTCTAACTGTATCACATACCAGTCAATGAATGTTTAGTATCATTTTCTAGCTGTATCACATACCAGTCAATGAATGTTTAGTATCATTTTCTAGCTGTATCACATACCAGTCAATGAATGTTTAGTATCATTTTCTAGCTGTATCACATACCAGTCAATGAATGTTTAGTATCATTTTCTAGCTGTATCACATACCAGTCAATGAATGTTTAGTATCATTTTCTAGCTGTATCACATACCAGTCAATGAATGTTTAGTATCATTTTCTAGCTGTATCACATACCAGTCAATGAATGTTTAGTATCATTTTCTAGCTGTATCACATACCAGTCAATGAATGTTTAGTTTCAGTTTCTGACTGTATCACATACGAGTCAATGAATGTTTAGTTTCAATATTTTTTTTACTGTTTTGCTGGCAGCAGTCAAGTTATCATCAGTTTACTAACCTGCTGGTAATCTGAAAGTGAATTTTTTGTCTTCAAAAACGCAAAGTTCTGGAACATTCTCAGGATTTTTCTGTGTTGCTACACTTGTGACGGCTTCATAGTCTCTGTTGAAATGTTCATCTGGCCATTTTTTTAGTTGAATCTAAGATCACACAAATATATTTTCAATAACATATAGAAAATTCAAAATACAGCATTACGTAGCGCATTGATAACAGCATGCAGAGTGAGAACACATTATTTACTCACACGTGAATAATCCTTGGTAGCCAAACTTTGAATGGTCATTTTAACAAAGTACCGCCCTGGTCTATTGAAGACTGCGTCTAATACATCCACGTCAAACTCTAGAGTCTTGTTGTCAATACTAAACAAATAAATGCTCATGAGTCAAAAACTAAACACAAATAAGTTGTCAGAGTAAATCAACTGTAAGTTGTCAGAGTAAATCAATTGTAAGTTGTCAGAGTAAATCAATTGTAAGTTGTCAGAGTAAATCAATTGTAAGTTGTCAGAGTAAATCAATTGTAAGTTGTCAGAGTAAATCAACTGTAAGTTGTCAGAGTAAATCAATTGTAAGTTGTCAGAGTAAATCGATTATAAGTTGTCAGAGTAAATCAACTGTAAGTTGTCAGAGTAAATCAATTGTAAGTTGTCAGAGTAAATCAACTGTAAGTTGTCAGAGTAAATCAACTGTAAGTTGTCAGAGTAAATCAATTTAAGTTATGAGAGTAAATCAATTGTAAGTTATAAGAGTAAATTAATTGTAAGTTATGAGAGTTAATCAATTGTAAGTTATCAGAGTAAATCAATTGTAAATATCAAAACAACCGACGTGTATTGATATACATTGAGCAGGACGTATTTTAATTTTAGGAGCAATAATTTATATACATATATCTATGATATACTGATTGATTTAATTTTTTAAAAGTATTTTATTTTTCAAATATATTATTATATTTATTTAAACAGCTGACTTGAATAAATAATAGGTAGAATAGTATTTTATGAATATATAAATAGTATATTAAGATTATAAAAATAGTGTATTATGAATATATAAAAACAATTGACGTGAAAAGATACATTGATAGGATGAAATACTTTTTTAGTTAATCAAGAGATTTGAATAATATTGAGAAGTTTGTTATGTTTGTATTAAAACAACTGACATGAAAAGATTAATGGATGTGTCAGTAAACATCAGCCACTAATGTATGTACCACTCTGTACAGATACATACAGCTGACATGATTAGATGTATGGTTGTGTCAGTTAACATCAGCCGTTAATGTCTGTACTTCTCTGTACAGATACAAACAGCTGACATGATTAGATGTTTGGGTTTGTCAGTTAACACCAGCCGTTAGTGTTTGTACACAGATACAAACAGCTGACATTATTAGATAAATGAATGAATGTGTCAGTTAAATTAGCCATTAGTGTATTTACAGATAAAAACAACTGACATGATTAGATGTATGGGTGTGTCACATAACATCAGCCATTAATGTTTGTACATATATAAACAGATGACATGATTATATGTATGGATATGTTAGACAATATCAGCCATTAATGTTTGTACACAAACAGCAACTGACCTGTCGGCTAACCGACTGCTGCTCATCCCAGGTGTTGATGAGTCAGGGAATCCCAATCTATTGGACTTCAACTCTGGGTAGGGTAGTCTAGGACTCGTCATTTTAACTGTTGACAATATTCAAGACAAAACTTGTGACAAACTATGTTACTTGATGACACACCATTTTAAAACTAAAGGGCTCTAAATACTTGATGACACACCATTTTAAAACTAAAGGTCTCTAAATACTTGATGACACACCATTTTTAAACTAAAGGTCAAGGTCGGGTCTAAATGGTGAAAATAGAATATGTTGGGGCGATCCACCTCGGGCTGTCAGCTAATGGAAAACTTTTTGGTCCTCCCACATAGCCAGTGAGTCCATGATACCAGACAATCTCTGCTAGCAATCATTTAGTTGAAGCAGTTTTTATTTTAAAACAATAACAAGTAGACTGTAACTAAACAATAACAAGTAGACTATACTCAAACAATAACAAGTAGACTATAATAAAACAATAACAAGTAGACTGTAATCAAACAATAACAAGTAGACTATAATCAAACAATAACAAGTAGACTATAATCAAACAATAACAAGTAGACTATACTCAAACAATAACAAGTAGACTATAATCAAACAATAACTAGTGGACTATAATCAAACAATAACTAGTGGACTATAATCAAACAATAACAAGTAGACTATAATCAAACAATAACAAGTAGACTATAATCAAACAATAACTAGTGGACTATAATCAAACAATAACTAGTGGACTATAATCAAACAATAACAAGTAGACTATAATCAAACCATAACAAGTAGACTATAATCAAACAATAACAAGTAGACTATAATCAAACAATAACTAGTGGACTATAATCAAACAATAACTAGTGGACTATAATCAAACAATAACAAGTAGACTATAATCAAACAATAACAAGTAGACTATAATAAAACAATATCAAGTAGACTATAATCAAACAATAACAAGTAGACTATAAGTAAACTATAACAAGTAGACTATAATTGATGAAGAATCAAGGCATATATAACAATGAATACAAATTCACCCTAAAATTCTATCACAGTGATTCTCAAACTTTTGCGTTTTGCGACCCACTAAAAAAAAATTCGTTTTTCGCGATCACCTGTATGAATTGAAGAAAAGAAATATATTGTAAGAAAATAAAAAAATCCTCAAAGGAATTATTAAAGTTTTTGATGATCCGTTTCAAATCGTACTGACAGTTAGTATCTCAAAACAATTGACATTATGTACAATACTTACAGTTAGTATTTCAAAACAATTCACATTATGTACAATACTTACAGTTAGTATTTCAAAACAATTGACATTATGTACAATACTTACAGTTAGTATCTCAAAACAATTGACATTATGTACAATACTTACAGTTAGTATCTCAAAACAATTGACATTATGTACAATACTTACAGTTAGTATCTCAAAACAATTGACATTATGTACAATACTTACAGTTAGTATCTCAAAACAATTGACATTATGAATTGTGAATTGGTCTCGTACAATCCCTTCAATTAAGAATGTCACTTTTTATTTTAGAATCCTGTTGACCGTTAAATTTAATCCTATAATATATAACAAAACGATCCAGTAGATAAGAAAGTGATATTTAAATCATATTAATAAATAAGACGTTCAATTGTTATAGCGTTTCAATGATCCTGCCTGTTAATATGTCCATATAAAAAGTTTCAATCTAAGGAATGTTTAGGTTTCAACGATTTCCTTGTGTCGTTGTGTAGTTACGGGTGTGTGTGTGTCTTTGCATGTGTGTTTGTATAAGCTTTCTTCAGTTGATATCCTGCCACTTGAATGCTATACCCGACGACTTTCGTTTATCGATTACCTACCAAATCACCAGAGCCCTGTGTCTATCACACACCGTTAAACAGATCTTGTTGATTGAATGTTTCAAAGTGTGCTCTGTGAACTTAGACTTAATGTTTACTGAATTTAACTGGTTACTGCAGATACGTTGTGATGTGTTTCATGAACTTGTCTGACAATAATTTTAATCTAAACATTTAAAAAATCTATCTATCTATCTATCTATCTATCTATCTATCTATCTATCTATCTATCTATCTATCTATCTATCTATCTATCTATCTATCTATCTATCTATCTATCTATCTATCTATCTATCTATCTATCTATCTATCTATCTATCTATCTATCTATCTATCTATCTATCTATCTATCTATCTATCTATCTATCTATCTATCTATCTGTTTGTCTGTCAGTCCACCCGTCTGTCTCTTTCTATTTATCTATCTATCTGTATATATATATATATATATATATATATATATATATATATATAAATCGTATCTATCTCCTTTCTTTCTGTCTATCTACTTTTGTCTGTATGTTAATTATTTATTTCAGCGTGTCAAAATGTCAAAAAATTTATCTTACCGATAAAAGATTTTAAAGAAATGTTTTTTTACTTGGTATACCATTTTAAAACTTGAATGGCCATCAACTATGTATATAGGTCCATATTATTTACAGTGGCCATCTACTGTATATAAATATATTGTAAAGGTCCACATTAATTTCTATGGTCATCCACTATGTATATATATAGGTCCACATTATATTTTAATGGCCATCTACTATATATATATAATAGGTCCACATTACATTTTAATGGCCATCCAGTATGTGTATATATATATATATGTATAGGTTCACAATACATTTTAATAATCTTACTACACTAAGTCTGTACTACCAATATCTTGCCATTGACTATCTCCACAATCTACATGTATGTCTGCTAGTCTATCAACTAATCGTTAAATCTCGAGACCTGAGAAAGTGATTGATTCAATCTGGTCCCCATTCAACTCACAGATAAAGAAAATACAAAACAAGAAATAACTCTGGATACAGGACCACACAGCTGTCTTGAGTTGCTTAAGAAATAGTTTCAATTATTGTTTTGTCTACGGCATACACTTGCTGCCTGTAGAAATCTTCATTCTAGTCATTTTCTGGAGCTTACAATATTTAATAAGACAACTGTTAGCTTGGAAGAGATATGGTCTGTAGTACGTAGAGTATTAAACTGGAAAACTATTAGCTTGTTAGAGATATGTTATAGTCTCAGTATGTAGCGTATTAAACTGGATTGCTATTAGGTTTGTAGAGATATATTATAGTCTGTAGTAGGAGGAGATGGTATACTTGATGTTTTGGATAACGTGTACCTTTGGTACTTGTACTAGCGCATTGAGTACTTGAACTCTGGGTATGAGTACTTGTACTTGTACTATGTGTATGAGTGCTTGTACTTGAACTTGGGTATGGTTAGTATCTTTGTACTAAATTGGGTGAGTACTTGTACTTAGCCTATTGTGTATGAGTGCTTGTACTTGAACTCTGGGTATGAGTACTTGTACTTGTACTATGTGTATGAGTGCTTGTACTTGAACTCTGGGTATGAGTACTTGTACTTGAACTCTGGGTATGAGTACTTGTACTTGTACTATGTGTATGAGTGCTTGTACTTGAACTCTGGGTATGAGTACTTGTACTTGAACTCTGGGTATGAGTACTTGTACTTGTACTATGTGTATGAGTGCTTGTACTTGACCTCTGGGTATGAGAACTTGTACTTGTACTATGTGTATGAGTGCTTGTACTTGAACTCTGGGTATGAGTGCTTGTACTTGAAATCTGGGTATGGATACCATGCCTAGATTCAAATGAACTATGGGTATGAGTATTTTTAGTACGTGTACTCGCAGTTGAAAGTGCTTGGTCAGTAAGTCAGAAAAGAAAATATTACAAGCTGAACTGAATAAATTGATTTTAGACAGGGAAAATGACGTACTAAAATCAAGACTTGTACTACATTGGAAGACCTACCAATCAGGGTAGAAGCAATGAGAGGATTGTAAATAAACTTGTTAAGAAAATAGAATCAGGCGATGTGGTTACAGCTTATCAAACAAAGATTAATGGAAGTTTGAAGGATACAATTAACAGATTGGATAAAGTAGAATCGTCAGTTGGAGATAAAGAGGCCAATTATATAAAAGTAGCCAAGAGAACCATACCCAAGAAATAGAGATGGCAAATTAAGTAATCAGGATAATAAAACGAGCAAACGTAAATAAAGAAATCCAACATAAATCTTATGCTACAGTTACAATTATAAATAATTCAGTTCCATTTACCCCTGAATGTCATAGAGGGAGAACTTAAATCAATGAATAATCAAACCTCAAGAATTATAATACTGAAAGAAAAGAACCCTAACTATCTTTGTCAAGAGACAAAAACTACATTGTACCCAGTGAAAGTCAAAGAAACAAGAAGGTATTATGATGTACAAATCAAGAAGTCTAGACGTAATGGTGATAAAACCAGAGAAACAAATGAGAAAAGAAAATAAAAGAAATGAGAAGAAACCGTGAATGGAAGGACCCACCTATTGGTCGATACAACCATTTTAACACAGTTAGATGTCTAACGTATAATAATTGCAGTAGATATCCCCATAAAAATCCCTATGTTAGACATGTAGTAAATTTTAATAAGCCAAATTTATCCTCCATACCACTGTTCATGTGGACCTGTTTGTTGAGATGTTGCAAGAATGATTGTAAGATTTATGGTAATCAGGGTGGAAGAGCGAACTACGGTTTCATTCTAACTCCACGGAGAGAAATATTAATAGAAATTGGAGAGATTTTAATATTTTTCTTGACCAAACTATGTCACAGCATTAAGAAATTTGGGTTCACCATAATGTGTATGTTTACATGTATATTATGTTCATATGATGACATGTCTGCATGTATATGTATATGATGACATAATATGTTTAATAATGTTGTTGATTATGATGAAAAAAGAAGTCACTTGAAAAAAATGAAGAATAACTAGTGACATGAAAAAAAAAAGGTCACCAGAAAAAAGATAATGAAAAAGAAAAGATATACAAGTAACATAAAAGAAAAAAATAACGAGTCATTGGAAAAAAATATAATAAAATAATAAGTATCAGTGACGAACAGTACATTTATACATATATGATTGATGATATTTATTATATTGTTTGCATGTATTTGTTATAATTCCATGCAATGTTGATGTGATCAATCATGGTATAATTTATTTTTGCTGTTATGATGATTTGGATATGTTACTGTGATTAGACTTTGTTTCATGTGGCTTCCTTTGTCGGCATTAGTATTAGGTTTTACATGATTACATCATGCTTATGTAGAGAGGAAGAATGTGGAGAAATAATATAGTCTAAGCTTGATGACGCAATTCGCTAGGCTCCGCCCACCGCAGTATCGATGGCGTCATTCCGCCATCTTGAGTGTAAATATTGAACTTTAGTGTATACGTCATTTTGTACCAAATGACGTATATTAAACTCATTTGATTGGGAGCACATGGTTTGTTTTATAATCAGTCGAGCTCTGGGCATCATAGGATGCGGATGTCTGTATTAGTAGAGTCTAGCTTTCATATCGGTGTAGATGGATGCATTTTACAGTTTGTATTGTACTCCTCCTGGATTTACCTTTATGTCAGTTCATGTTCAAGAATTAAATGATTGTTTGATGTTACTTAACTGGAGTTAACTTCGTGATTTGTGTTGTCTGATTTATTACAACTTCTACAAGTATCTTCATTATAAGGACCCGTAACAACAAATTAGTATTACTAAATATGCATTCTAGTTTTTTCCATAAAAAAATATTCATAAATAATAAGTGTCACTTATAGTAAACTTAGATGAATTTTTTGAAGTATCATTCATTATTCAAATATTATAAATGTAGCCTATTTATGACTTAGGCCTATATAAATAGATAATCTAATACATTATATTTAATAGTTGGTAAATTATTTTGGCAAATTTCTATTTGAATAAAATCAAAGAATTGATGAAGTTGGTCAGAATCAATTTTAAAAATCACACTGATTTTTGATAGATAGGTTGGAATTTTGAGATAAAACATTCTACAAATAATTTACAGTTTTAGACGTTTGTGCCGTAAATTTCAGCAAACCTAACCGTGAACAGCAGATAGGCAGAAATTTATACATGTATATATAGAGACAAGTCAGCCTGAAAAAAATGAAAATGTTATATATTTTTAAAAAGTATCCTTCCTTTGTTCATTCCATGCCTCTGTTATGAAAGGACTTAGAATTTAAACTGATAATCAATTGTCACTGTCTGGGGCCTACATTTTTATCTCCGATGACTTCGATGTCCAGAGATTTTCGGACTTTTATTTTAAGAATCTTTCATGGGCACAATATTTGTGACGGAGGCTATGATATGGTAGTCACCAACTTATTGTTTGTAATGATTTAATACTCTTGTAAGGAACCTACGCCTGTGTGTTAGTTAATAAACTGTGAGAGTATTCAACACTACTTTGATTGGAAAAAGTACTGTTAATGTTTATTTTGTCGTTTTGAGCTTATCTCATAAGTTTATGTCATAACAATCTTTATTAAGAAACACCATCACTGCAACCATTTATGCCAAAGTTGTATTTCTCATCAATATTTATTGTATGGTGTATATATTATATTTATTTATAGTATTATTTACAACTTGATATTTTACAGAATGACACACAGGACACGTGGGTTCAATAATGACTAGACTGATACATTTATTTATTACACAAATTTACTAAACATTAATTCCATAACCAAACTAATAAATCCACATTGGAAACAAAATCACTGCCGGCCACACGCAGGTCAACATGTAATCTCTAGGTCACCAACTCCTTGTTCTCTAAAAAGAGCAAAACCAATTAACTACACATGTCCGGTCTACACCTGCAAAATCAGGTCACGTCACTGGTCTTCACGCATCGTCCTCATCTCTTGTTTTTACACCTGTGCAGGTGACGACTAGTCCAGCGCCGTGTGTTGAAATAAGAGGGTCACAACACTGCCCCTCTTGCAATCTGTCCGTCCCGGACAGGTCCATCTACGCAAAGAATTTGCAAGATCTATCGAGGTGGACCACCTTCATTTAGTGCATGCGCTTCTCTGTATTCTGTACACGACGTCGTTAAGTCTCTTTATGACCCGGTACGAGCCTTCCCAGTCCCTCTGCAGTTTTTGGGATCTTCCTTTACGTCTCTGTGGGTTGTAAAGCCAGACTAGGTCTCCCTCTTGAAAACCAGATGAGTTTGCCCGTCTGTCGTATCTGGTTTTCATAGTGTTACTAGCGAGTTTGAGGTTTCTTCCGAACCATAGAGAATGTAGTTCATCAGAGTCGAATCTCTGTCCAGTGGCATAATCTGTTTCCATGGAGGGAGCGTCTGTGGGAGCCGAACAGAAGGTCACAAGGTAAGCGGAGTTCCCGACCAAACACTATCGTTGATGGCGAGTGACCCGCCGTTTCGTGAGCTGCTGCTCAGTGACCCATCAGAAACAGTGGTATGTGAGTGTCCCAGTCTTCCTGCTGTGGTCATCTACCAATTTTGCCAGGTGCACCAGTGTCCGGAACTAAACCGTTCGACCATCCCATCCGATTGTGGATGTAACGTGGTTGTTCTTGTCTTTTGAATCCCCAGAGTCTGCACATCTCCTGAAATAATTTTGATTCAGAAGTTTCGACCCTGGTCCGCGTGGAGCTCCATCGGGACTCCGAAACGACTGATCCACTCGTTAACCATTATGTCCGCTATAGTTTTGGCCTCTGATTCGCCATAGCAAAAGCTTCTGGCCACTTGCTGAAATAGTCTTTGATAACCAGGATATAGCGGTGTCACTTGTCTGGTCTCGGAAAGGGTCCTGCAACGTCTATAGCAATTCTCTCAAAGGGACTCAGTAAAGTACTGCTGCATGTGACCCCGGTTTTGTTCCTCGATTCTATTTTGTTGGTGCGCACTGATTGCACCTCCTACACCAGTCCACCACGTCCTTTCTGTAGTTAAACCAATAGAACCTCTGGCGCACTTTTCCTAGTGTTTTATTTACACCCAGATGTCCACCGGTGGCACCATTGTGCATTTCATTCAACTTTTATGGAACCCTTGCTTTTCTGAAGCACTAGTTGGAGTCGACGGGAGGTGCCATCAGCAGATTCCCAAACTCTCTTGAGATTGTCCCATGGTCAATTATCATAGAGTCCCACTGAGCCCAATAAGCCTTCGTAGACACCCATTTCGGCAACATGCTGCCAATCTGGCCCGGGGCCTTCTTCTTTCCACCGGAGACCATGGGTTAAATCCTCGTCATTCATTTGGTCCTCTCGGATTTTGAGGCAGACCATGCCTCCGAGGCATCCAACTCCAAGCTTCAGGCATAACCGTCATCTGTCTCTTTCGCCTCCAAACGTTGACAGGCTTTACATTCTGGCTTACATGGTCGAGATAGAGAGTCGGCATTCTTGTGTAGCAGTCCTCTGCGATGTTGGGTCTCATAGTCGTAGGTTTGAAGTATCTCCGATCCACCTTGCAATTTGACCTTCTGGGCTCTTGAAGGGCAAGCCATTCAGGGCAGCATGATCTGTTCTCAAGATAAACTTCTGACCATACAAGTACTTATGGTAGTGTTTGAAGGCATCTACAACAGCCAGCAGTTCCCGTCTGGTAACACAATAGTTCCTCTCGGATTTCGAAAGGGTCCGGCTGTAATAGGAGACGACATTCTCTACGCTATCTATCCTCTGGGACAACACGGCGCAACCCATTCTTACTAGCATCTGTATCGAGTATAAATGTTTTACCAGGGACTGGGTAAGTTACTGGGAGAGAGCTAATTGCATTCTTTAATTTGTCAAAAGACTGTTGCCATTCTTCACTCCAAAAATGGCTTCTTTGTTCCGTAGTGATGACTCTCTGGCAATGCTGGAAAAGTTTGGCACAAATCTGCGATAATATGTGCAGAGTCCCAGGAAGCTTCGAAGCTCATGCGCGTTAGTTGGTCTTGGCCAACTCTTTACGTATAACCTTACCAGGATCAGTGCTTATGCCATCTGCAGACACAACGTGGCCCAAATGGTTCACCTTCTTTCTAAATAGTGAACACTTCCGTGGACTGAGCTTCATACCGGCACTGCGAATACGCTGGAACACTTCTCTAAGGTTCGTAAGGTGTTCATCAAATGTCTTTCCCATCACTATAATGTCATCCCGAGGTAGACGAGGCATGCCTTCCAGTTGAGACCTCGCAAGATGTGTTCCATAAGCCGTTCAAAAAGTCGCTGGTGCATTACATAATCCAAACGGCATAACGGTAAACTGCCAGAGGCCATTACCCGCCGAGAATACAGTCTTTTCTTTATCTTTAGGGTGTAAACCAACCTGCCAGTAACCACTTTTAAGTCAAGGGTGGAGACAATTCTAGATCCCCGCGAGAGTTTAGCCAAAGTGTCGTCGATACGGGGAAGAGGATAGCTGTCTTTGTCAGTTACCTCATTCAAAGCTCAATAGTCTACACAGAATCTAAACGACCCATCTTTCTTCTTCACAAATTGCGACAGGTGAACTCCACGGGCTGTTGGACGGTTCTATCACCTTGTTTATGCATTTGTTCCAGCATTTCTGTTGCCTCTTGTTGTTTAGCTAGAGGTAGGCGGCGTGGCATCTGCCGTATTGGTTTAGCACTCCCTGTCTTGATTCGATGCTGAACCAAGTCTGTTCTCCCGCAATCATTTTCTTCAGCAGCCATGATATCTGTATACTCCTGTAACATAGCTTCGGACTTATCATAATCGCTTTGGGACAAATCCTTCACAATTCACATAAAAGTTTATCTAAGAATCGATTCTTTGCAGGACTTTTGGCTATTAAACGTTTATCAATATCACAGTTCGTTATTAAATCAACAGGGTCACATGTAGCGATGACACTGTCCTTACGAAGTTTTTATCAGTATTTGTAATGTTCATCACTCTTACTGGTACCAACTTGGTTTCATTGATTGCCACCAATGTTTTCCCAATGGCTAGTCCTCGACCAATTCCATGACCAACCTCTACTATGGCTGTCTTCATTCCATCTCCATCATAGTCCAGTTTACCCCAGATGATAAACTCCCGACTGAGCAGGTACACTTATGTCTTCAATGAGTCGTATCACTCTTTATATCAGTATCGCGGGGGAAATTCCTTTTCCACACTGCTTAACTGCCTACGCCAAAGTTCAGTGAAAGGCCATATAAGTACATGAAGTCCAGCCCCCAAAAATGCATTTGTCGACAATGTCAGCCGCAAAAATTCATGAATGAACGATTCATCCCTAGTTGGAACTCAATTTTAGTCCGTCCCAGGATCGGCATTAATTCCCCACTTGCAGTCTTCAATGAATGCCCACTCACGTGTTTCATTTGCATGTCTTTGATTGCATTAGGTCGCAAGATTGAACGTGATGTACAATTGTCAATAGAAATCTACACTCAAACTGTCCAATTTTTCCTTTAACACTTACAGGCTCGATTTAGTCCCCAGAGTTGCAATTGGAATGACGCTTTATGGGCTTTGTTGGAGTGTTTGTAACTTTTGCCCTACGAAGCTGGCAGACGTTAGTTTTCCCTGGTTACCCCAGCGATTAAATTGTGGGGAGGCTCTTGACTGTCTGGTCTGGTATTGCCGAACTCCTGGACAGTTTCTACGAAGATGACCAGAAGCACCACGAAAGCTCAGCAGCGAGGTCATTCATACTCTTAGTCCTCTCGGCCATCTCTTGTTCCTTGGCTGCCATAGCCTGCTTCAACCACCCTACGAATCTGGTCAAGCTGTGTATCTTCATTGACCTCAAAAACTGCCTGAATGATGTTCGGTCCTGGAAGAATTCTTAGCAGCTTCATACGACAGGGCATAAGCCAGTGCTTCGCTTGCCCTTTTGTTTCCCACTCATCCTAATTGCTTTTTCAGTTCTGGGTCGCGAATGGCATCTATGAAAGAGTCAATTATAATGACATTAAGGAATTCCTGTTCAGCCGTTGGGTATTACAGGCGTGCTAGTCGCTCGATGTCTGCCTCTATTTCTTGCAGGGATTCCCCAGACTTCTGTTGTCTTGTCTTCAACTGCACTCTGTAGACCTCCTGCAAGTGTTCATCGCCAAACCTCAATTCTAAGGCTAACACGGCGTCGCAACGTCCTGGATCAGAAATGGTGTGCAGCAGTTCTGACGGCTTTTTCCTCTCAAGGCCAACACAAGCGCCGTTGCTTTATCTTTCGTCCAGTCCAGCCGTTGTCATTAACAGTCTTTTATGGACCATGAAATAGTGCCGTCAAAAATTGGTGGTCTTATCTTGCTCAATGTAGTCACAGGTCACCACCTGTGACCCCCGCGCCTCGTTCAATTCCTCCCTAATGCCGCTAATCTCCTCCTTGTATTTTTTCATTGTTGATTAAAATCTCAGCCCCGGAGCTGATTCACCCTCATGTCAACATCTTCATTTATTTCGATCTTTGTTTTCTCGAGGTCACCTTTTAAACTTTTCTTAATGTCCTCTATTTCGTTTCTTAATGTGAAATGAAATTCTTTCACTTCCTTCTCAACAGCCGATTTCTGTGGTAAAAATGTAGCTCTCCGGGTCCATTCCCTCATCAATAAGAGCTCCATTAAGTCTCTTAACCAGTAGCTGCTTGTTGCCGTCAGTCGGAAGGTCCCTTTCTTCTAGTTCCTCCCTTGAATTCTCTAACTAAAAGTTTGTTTAGTTTCTTACCGGACATAAGTAGACTGTTCCGCCTCTGACACCAGTGTTACAACTTGATATTTTACAGAATGACACACAGGACACGTGGGTTCAATAATGACTAGACTGATACATTTTATTTATTGCACAAATTTACTAAACATTAATTCCATAGCAAACTAATAAATCCACATTGGAAACAAAATCACTGCCGGCCACGCAAATCCAACATGTAATCTCCAGGTCACCAACTCCTTGTTCTCCAAAACAAAAACCAATTCACTACACATGTCCGGTCCACACCTACAAAATCAGGTCACGTCACTAGTCTTCACGCATCGTTTTCATCTCTTGTTTTACACCTGTGCAGGTGACGACTGGTCCAGCGCCGTGTGTTGAAATAGAGGAGTCACAACAGTATGCTGTGGATACTGCATACTTCTGGGAAGGTATATATTAATTGAAATATTATCAGCATTGCCCGTCTCTTCGGAGTTGATTTATTTCTTTTTATTTAAGTGTCCACATACATATTTGTGAGACGTCACACATACAGTGAGCCTACAGTTGAAAATCACTGAGAATAGATGGCTTATGATTTAAATATATGTTTATTTAAATATTAATAGTCTTCTTACTTTATAAACGTAGAAATACTTTTATAATTCACATTGGTACTATAGGATTAATGATGTATTGTAATGATCGGGCTTGCGGAGACGCCATATTTTTTCCGGCTCCGGCTCCCACAAATTCAACGGCTCCGGCTCGGCTCCTATTAAGATAATATCACACGAGACATAAATTTGTGTAATTGCGCTATAAAACATGCCGCTGATAAAAAGTTATGCAAATTTTGCCACGTTCACCCCATAGTCAGGAACATGAAAAATATACGCATTGTCAGTTTTACTAAAAACAAACCATTTGTTTTTAGTCTATTACTAATTGCGGTCAAATAATATACAAAATGACGCGTTCTATTTCTCGTCGTAGTAAAAAAAAATATTTTTAAATGATTGATACAATTATTCTATGAAATAAAACTGTTTTAACTTTATATATAACAAAATATAATGCCATTTTAAAAAAATTCGCAGGAGTAAACAAGATTTAAAACTAACACAAAACTATTCCCCATTAAAAATTTCTTGTGGTGTTGTGCGTGCACACTATCATTTAAATGCTGTTACTTTTGTGGCGTTCGTAAAACATGACAACATTTTAAATTGTAGGAGGCAAACAATCAAACAAATTTGGAATTTTAAAGCTATAAAAAAATCTGCTTTAAAAAAACATTCGGGGGCCTTGGAGCCGCAGATTTGTTTGGCTCCGGCTCCAGCCAAAAAGTGCGGCTCCGGCTCTTCGGCTCCGGCCGCAAGCCTGGTAATGATACTAGTAGTCTAGGATTCACACAAATAATATATTGCCTATAAAAGTACGTCCTTCCCTTATGAAGTTTGATAGTCGTCTGTCTTCTCTACCGTCTGCTAAAATCTACTTCATAAATTATACTAAATCTAGATTTCGAGGCCAAATATAATTATTACATTAACTAACCAGTACCACAAGAGCTGTCAGTGTCAGCACAATCTGTGTTATCACTGCCACTGTGATCTTCGTATACATCATTGGCAGTCCGTGGTCTTCTTTCCATCGGTTCATAGGTGATGGACATAACGTGATCACTTTCTAAAACAAAATAATGTCATAGATTATGGACATACTGTATTATTCAGTAGGTAATGAATTTCCCATCTATATATATATATATATATATATATATATATATATATATATATATAAACCATTTCTTATAGTATCAAATGAATTTTATTAGGTTTATGAATATCATGATGGTTTAAAGTGACCAAAAAATAAATATGTAGAGGTATGGTAGGTACCACGAACTGGCTCACACTCGTGGTTTTCCCGTCACTGTAGTCAATATGTTGATAGTTTTAACTTAACGATTTCTTCACGTAAAACTGATCAAATCTCAAAAACAATTATACCATTTTAAAGTATTTTGTTAGCCGTACAATAATATGTAATTTTTAATTACGTTGATTCAAAAAGAAAAAGTTGAATCTTTTAAATGTAAACCATCACTTTTTACTGGCCGACTCATGATCTAATTTGACTATCCTATTTTTCAATCTCCAAGTGCTTCTGGGCCATTCGTCCGACAGTTATGCCAAATATATCAATGTCTGAAATGAATTTCCTTTACAACCGTACTAAACATTTGATTAAATTTTATTAATTAATATTTTTTATATTAAAGAATCAAAAAAAAGGTAAATTATTATGTGATTTTTAATTGTGTAGGTTTTTCTTTAGTATCATTAGAAAGCTCGTCCACTTTCTTTTAAAATACGATAATAAATTTAATTTGTAAGCATGGCCCAGAAGCGCAGAGCGCTAGAAATAGCATATAGCACACATTTTTCACCCATTCTTGCACGACCGTGAAAATGGCCGACTATCATTTTGACAACGCTACACAAGTCACAATGAATTGAACTTTATTGGAACTTAAACACCTAGTTGGTAAGTAAAAACGATAAAAACTTTGATAAATAGCTACATTATTTGTTCATTACTCTTTTAGCTTTATATTTCTTTGCAATTGTTTATTGTTGTAGCTAAATAACTTTAATTTGATAGACCTTGAGGCCTTTTTGATGCTTGTGTATATTGAACGATACCCGAATTAACATAATTATCACTGAATGGATTTTTCAATTATTGTTGTAATGTAACTGTTATTTTAGTCTATGCTTAAATTCACTATTATCTAAGTCAGAACCATTTTTAAATATAATTATCTTCATCAGACAGTGAACAACTCAATACTTTATAGAAGCCTTAGAAGGTTTCTGTGCTACTTGGATACCTTTATTTCCTTGCATTTATTAGACTAGTAATACATTGCTAGCAACTCTGGTTTTGAAAGAGTAAAATGGCAAGTCATGGACACACGTAACTGTTACGCCTATAATTTTTAAATTAAAATATCTCTTAGCCACACATGCGTTTGTATTAAGTATTATTATTAATATTGACTCAGTCTGAGTAGAAATATATTGAAGCTTGAATATATTTTAGCTTTAATTAAACATGGTTCTCACAAATCAAAAAAAGAACTGGTAATTAAGTTAAGTAACACATAGAAAAGACTTTATGTGTTTAAATACATATCAGCAGTATATTATGTAACATATTTGGATTAATTTTGAATGTAGATTTATATATTTTTAAAGCCTTGGAACTTTCGGAGTGAATAAAGAAAAATAACTTTATACACGGTCCACCTGAAGGAGTCTTTTCTTTCAAAACTACAGAATTAACTAATGAACCTTTCATTGATTTTTTTAAAATTATATTAAGTAAACAACAGACATTCAAACTCTTGATAAACAAATAATAGTAGAGAAATAGATGAAAAGATAATAAAACATTTAAAACAAATAAAACTTTTAATGGTGAGGTCTATAATTGGAAAACATTTCCTTGATGAGATAGTAGTACTATATCAAGAGAAAATTAGAGTTAAAATCACTAAATGATCAAAACCAGACAATATCTCTAAGTAAGCATGGACGAAACAAAACAGATGTTTTTGAAAAGCTCCAGAAATAAACCTTTACATGTATTACTATTAGAGGCATTGAAAAATGAAATTAAAAAGAAGGGAATGATGCTGATCAACAGTGCAGGATTTATATATAACCTACACAAGCTATAGCTTAGGACCCTGTCACATTCTGTGATTTAGTTAATGAAATCAAAGTCCAAGCCTTACCTGTTTTCAACGACACAGAGGGGGTTAACAAAGGCTTTGTTTCTCCCTTATTACCAGCGTCACCTGAAAGGATTATAAGCAGACAAAGGAAGGGGTTAAAATGTCTATAGGGGAGATATTCTGTGCCCTTGACATTCAAGCGAGTGAGAGGTGGATACTCTGTACCTTTATCGCCCCTCGTTGGGACTGTCCACGAGTGAGAGGGGCAGCTAATCACGATGTTCGTGACCTTCCCGGCCATTGGTCAGTGAACTCTCGTTACGCAACGCGAGAGGTTGATTGCGAGGAAAACTGGGAGTCAGTCAGAATTAGTTAGTCAGCGCTGATCAGTCGGACAGTGAAGTCAGAACGAGTGGGCCCGTGTTGGATAAACCAGTCTGGGCTGGTTCACGACCGGTCCAGTACTGAGTTCTTGTGAACATCCAGCAGGTAAGGGCCATTCTGTATATGTATATTAGGCTGATGTATAATATTATCTTGTAGTAGCTGGTAGCTAGGCCCTTTCTGGGCCCTCTAGTGTTCATTCTCTTAATGTAAATAAATACTCGTATCGTGTTTACATCTGAGTTTGTGCTCGATTTTATCGTTGTTTTGTGCGTCCTGTGTAACCACGTGGCTGGGACAAATATAAATGCTGGCCAGAACTCAGTAGGTGATCATGCCTTTAGTCAACGACCGCAGGGACCCCGCAAGGTGACCTTGCCGGCCCCCCCCACATTTTTAGGAGGCCCCCAAAATTATTAGAGTAATCGATTGTCATACATGTTTAGATATTTGGCACTGTCATTTATTTTCTGTATTTATAAAGGGCCCATATCCCAAATGACGGCTGGCCGAGTGGTGTAGATACTCGACTGTCGACATGTTATCTGGTGCCAGTTGTCCCACAAGTCCGCGGCTTTAAATGTGTACCTGACTTTAAGTTGGGGAAGTAGAGGCGTCTGAGCGTTGTGCTAACCACACAGCCCCTTCATATGTGGAGGGGTTATAGAAACAGAAGAATACTACACTTCATCTGACCCGATGGCCCAGTACGGCTAAGGGGAACTGCCTTATCCCAAAGTAGCTTAGGGCCTAATGACGTCTACATCGGTCCTGCTTATTAATAAAATGGTACATTAAAAACTCATTTAAATGGTATAGTTTAAATTAACTTTAACATAAAATTACTTAATTTCGAAAGTTACACTTATTTAGGTGAGCTCCTGTACTGGTAAAATGCGTACATTATTTGTTTGCTTTCCATGACTTGTGAAATAATTAGAATTTAATTGAAATGTATGCATCTAATGTTACTATTGCACTATTATTTACTAATATAACTTTTCAAATAATACTTAGAAGTGGATTTTTTCCCAAAATGAAAAGCATTTTTTATTGATTTTTTACTAATAAAGTAAACTATTTAAAACTGTAAACTATTCTAAAAAAAAAATATTTATCGAATCGAGACGCAGGTAGAAGTCATTAATATTTAAACAGGAAATAGTGCTTCATGAACAAATATAAATTCCCATAATGTAATGCCGACATTTCAAGCTGACCATATCCCTTCAACGCATATGCAGCTAAAAAAAATAAGCGCAAGAAGCTTCCAAAACTGGGCTATATATAAATGCAGGTAAAACTAAGGTCATGGCCTTACTTAGCAGAACTCAGTCACCAATCACCCTTTTGGAGATGAACATCTAAGAGAAGTAGACCACTTTACCTACCTCGGTAGCATTGTTTCTGCTAAAGGCGGATCTAACGAAGATGTCAAAGCCAGAAAATGTAATGCAAGACATGCCTTCGTCTCCCTGAATCCTATTGGGAAATATCGTCATTTTTAAACCAAATATAAATTCCGGATATTCAACAGCAATGGTGCAGAAACATGAAGAGTACCAAGACTTGTTGACCAACAAACTACAGACGTTCCTCAACGATTGCATCAAGAAGAATATCCTAAAGATAAGGCGATAAAGCAAAGAATGAAGATCTCTGGCTACGGCCTAACCAAGATTCCATAGACCTACAAATATCCAGAAAGACATTACAGTATTGCTATGCAGTGGAAACCCCAAGACCAGAGAAATGCTGGTCACCCAAAGACACTCGGAGAAGATCTGGCGATCAGAGATGAACAGTTGCAACCAAACATGGGGGTACCTTAAAAAAGCCTCACAAACTGAGTGCACAAATTGAGTGCGTATAGGCCCTTTGCCCACAAGGAGTTCAAGGAATTAAGTCAAGTAAGCTATATCCCTTATACGCAACTTTTCTAGAAGTACACATCAGAGCATGTTTAACTATTTTATTTGTAATGCTAGGTAGTATAGCAGTGTTTGGGTGTATAGGTCAGTATGGTAGTGTGTGTACTGGTCAGTTTGGACATGTATGAGTGTACTTTAGTGAGCTGGTCAGTATGGTAGTGTACGAGTGTACAGGTTAGTAAATTAATGGTTTAATAGCAAGGTGTGCTATGTAGCAACTGCCATACATGCCAGAGTGACAGTGTGTGATTGTATCGGCAAACAAGGCAGATAATAACATGGCATATGAAACTTTTCCTGACAAGACACAAATGAAATAAAAGAAAATATATTAAATCATAAATGCAATGAATAAAATCATTAAAATACTGGCATGGGAAAACATCATTTCAATTAGCTTTTATTTTAACACAATAATAAAATCCCATTTGTCATCCCTGGTTAAATAATGTGAAGCAAGTAGACTATAACTTTAAAGAACAAATATGATAAATAGAAGTTACCGTAAATCCTCAAAAGCTCAATAAGACTTTGCAGTTTTAAGAATTAAAGGTTACACATCTGGTTTACCCACCCTTCATCCCTCACAATGGGGTGGGAGTGAGCTGAAAGGGGTGAATAGATCTAAATTGATAAATATATGTGTATATTTTTGTTAACCAAAAGCCTGCTCTTGACCAATGAAAGCGAAAAATTTTATGGCGCCTTTTGTTGTAACACAATGAATTTTTTACGAAAAAAAAAATGCTTACACTTTTCCTAATAACTTACTACTCTCAGGTCAGTTGCAGTAGAAACTATTGTTGTTGAGTTGGTTTATTTTGCATGAAATATGTTTATAAATCAATGAATTTTAAAGGTCACTAAATCAATATAACAAGAACTATAATACGTTATAAAATGGAAACTTCGAGATTTAAAGGGGAAATGTAACAAGTTTAACAACATTAATAAGAAGGCATACAAAATTAGGGGCTGACTAATTTGATGGTCTTACGTAAGCGGGCCGAATAGATATGTACGCCTAATGATCACTTTATTCTTTGAATAGCTTTATTTTATTTATAAGGTATTAAAAATGTAGCCCTCAAACCATATCGCTCCCCTAAAGTTAAAAATTATGGAAACACTTTTCTACGAAAATCAAACAAATATAGGCCTAATCGATATCACACAAAATATTACATAACAAAAACATATTAATGAAACATTATGATTTTAAAGTATTATAAAACACAGATAAAAACAATAAGACATAAAAAAGATATAAATGGCTTCAAAATAGATATGTACTCTATGATATAAACACAGATATAGCTCTTTCACTTGTCATATACAGACACATACAGATAAAATGAAATGGAACAACACATCTACTATTATATTCTTTTTATATGTGTAAAAGTTGCTGCTCACCAATAAATACATCATTCTGAAACTTGATTTTTGTGAGCCAGTATTGGATCAATAGCTGGAACTTGAACATTAGTAGAATAAGGAGAGAAAAGCTTAGTAGAGAGACAGAAAAGATCTCTGCTTGTCTCAGTCTACTGATGTATGATATATATTTTAAAACATTGTTACATCGTTGACCACAGTGGTATTTCACGAAACAAACATAAAGTAAAATAGGTTCAGTTAAAATAACCCAACCGTTAGGGAATAATTAATGGCATATGGGGGGGTAAATTTTAGCATTGGGTTGTTATCTATATTATGTATCTGAAAATGTGTCATATGTATATTATCTTGTACCTATACATCTATCTATCTATCTATATATATATATATATATATATATATATATATATATATATATAAATCGACCTCAAATTATGCTATGTATAATGACTTGTAACTCTAGATATGCTACTTATAATGACTTGTAACTCTAGATATGCTATGTATAATGACTTGTACCTATAGACATGCTATGTATAATATTTGTATCTCTAGTTATGCTATGTATAATGTCTTGTAACTATGATTGAAAATGTTTTATTTTCTACAATGGTTTTAAAACTGATCGTTAACTTCAACATTTCATGAGTTATTGCTCCTGGTGACTCATCATGGCTTCATCTTCCAGAATAAATAGGTTCCCTAGTGAATAAGGAGAGCACTGCCAAATATTTAGTTCCAGTCTCTGATCGACGCACTTGAAGTTAGAATTATTCATCTCCCAGTTTCTCTAGCAGACTGTTACTTCGGCCAATGTTACTCAATGAAATTGCTATTGATTTATTATCATTTTTCAAATAATTCGCGTTGTTTGATGCGCGTTGTGTAATACAAATCTTATCTATGTTCAAAAGAATAGTGGCAATATTGTATAGTTTTAACCCAAACAAACCACACGGTTTCATCACCTTCCATCTTCATGTAGGTGGTTCTTTATGTATTAGTGTGTGTGCGTGAATTCGCTGTAACGATGAGATGAAATCTCTTAGATCCTATCAACCACTAATGGGACGATTTTGACGTGCTCTACTTTCATCCCCACCATCGCCGATAGTGCAATGGCCATGGAGGCACCACGGGAGATATAGCGAGGACTTTAGCCATGACCTGAAAATTCACCATTGGTCCTCACCGATGATCGAAACAGGGACCCTGATGTCGACTGTCGAGCACTTTACCACACGACCATCCGTCCACTTCTATGTGTTAGTAGATAGCCCGAAACATTAATAACAACCTATCGAAAGTATTTGTTGCATAATTAAGAGTATTTCATTGTAAAAAACTTGTAGTGTATTGCTATTTAGGTACACGAATAATGGGATTCTGCAATTAGGTGTAAACATTTTTTTTGCATACACCGACATGAGAAAGGGGGAAGGGTCAGAAGAATGTTATTTTAATGTATTTTGAACTATATATGAATATATAAGCTAAATATATATTATATTTTTTACAACAAATTATATAAATTAACTATGTGAGCATTCCTAAAAATAACATTCACATTGTATTTTATATATATATATATTAAATACATATATTTGTTTATTTATAATAAAAATATATTTAAGGGCTGCTGATAAATTGCCACTAACGGGCTATTTACACAAAAAAATATATGGGATTAAAATTTTGAATGCAACACTTGTAAGGTTAAAATAAAAATTAAAAAAACAAAATAATTGAAAGTCCGATTTTACTATCAATTATCATAAATAATTTATAAAGAGCAAGATCATTGCATACAAGAATATAAATAATAAAATTCAATTAGAACAGTTATATGATCTTGACTGGCACATTTTTGAATGAGTGATTTAATTGAAATAAAATATAATGTTTAATGTAAATCTACAAGTAAAGACAACTCAACTGTCAACTAAACTTATTTGATTATTGCTTTACATCAGGTTTGGCCACGTTTGAGGCCAGTGAGGAGTCGCATTTCGGTGTTTCATTTTATGAGAATTAAGTCAAGAGACACATCGCAGTCAATTTAGTGAATGGAATAAAAAAAAAAGGTTTTATAATGACTCATTGGGGAACTCAAAATAGCTTATATAGAAGACCACATGCGTTCTTTTAATCATATTTAGAAACACATCAAAAATAATGACAAACTAACTGCAATACAAATAATAAATTAAATATTATGTTTATATCTAACGTGCATTAAATTCGATTAAAAATTATAATTCTTAAAGAATCTCTAATATATATCTATATACATAAATGTCTAACATAGACGGTGGTTCGACCGATACATTCGACAATGAACCTTCACCGTGCGGTGAATAGGATGTTCATGGAATAAAACCGCATCTCTGCACGTTACGACCACGGCCTGCCACGAGTTGAGAAGAGTACATTGCTTAAAAAAGCTGAGTTCTACGTCACACCTTCACGGAATTAAAAAAAGCGCGCGTCGACCGCCAGTATAAAAATAGTCTGGGAATTCCAAAATTACTAAATACGGTATATTTGGTGCGCATTTTGTTTATCAATTATTTGTCGTGATTATTTTAATATTTCTTCTTCGTCGTGAGTATTTACTATTTCTTCTTCAACTGCACACATTTACAGATTTCTTATTGTTGGTAGTATTTAATATTTCTCCTTTGTCGTGAATATTTACTTTATCTTCTTCAACTACACACATTTACAGACATTCGCGTGGCTGAACGTGACAACTATGCCTCGATCTGCCCAAGACAGCTTTCATGTTTTGCCTCGGTATCTCTATACCAGCTCTTAGTTGTCTTAGATGGTACCCCCCTCGTTAAAGCGCTCCTTCCCAACCCTACTCCCCCATTCCAACAGTTCTTTTTGTTTTATAATTTATCATGTTTAACATGACGTATTTAATATATATATACAAAATCGTCTAAGATACTCGACCGTACGTATGACAGACCTTAACACCGTGCGGTGTATAGGATGTTCATGGCGATTCGGGCATGTCTTGAGTGAAAGGGGGTGGTGTTCTAAGAACATGCAGTTATACTAAATGCCCCTTTTTGTAATTTTGTACATTGAGACCCACTGCGATTTGGGCATGTCTTGAGTGGAAGGGTGGCGGGCAGAGGGAGGGAGGGAAGGATGGAGTGTGGGGCAAGTGAAAAGAGAATTGATACATTATTAAAGAAAATAACTATTGAGAAAGAGTCCTTTAAAATATTATGAATGAATTAAGATTAGTCAATGATATGGTGTTGTGAGCGCATCACCATTTTCAACTCCAACTGCGTGCCTAATAGCCGGTCCGGGTACCGGGCCTGTTCAGCTAGAATATACATATATATTAGGGCTGTACCGGATTCTAATTTTTAGATCCTGCAGGAACGGAATCAGTTTAATATTTGAATCCTGCCGGAATCAGTACAGGAACCGGCTTTTACCAGATTAAATAGTAATTTTTCCGAACGAAGTAATAATTTCTCGACTAACATAAAAAGATATAAGAATGGAAAATAGAATAAAAATTTAGTTTTTAAGTTCTAGATAGCAAAAAACAGTATTAACTATTTAGATCTTGAAGACTGTGACTAAAACCCCTTTCCCAATCTTGAGTTAAGAAAGATAACTGTCAAAATAACAGGTTCTTCTTTTTAAAAATGTATTTTAATAAAGTTGTACCTAATTTAACCTGATTACAATCAAACAAAGAAATGGATAACATAACTTAGAAAGTATACTAAACATGTTTATTAATAAATGAATTCCAATATATATATATTGACATCGAAAGAGCCGCATGCGGCTCGCGAGCCCTGAGTTGCCGACCCCTGTACTAGACTAAAAATCAAATCTTCTTTGTAATATATTTGTACTTACATATAGGGCAAAGCGATCGACGTTATTGTAGTTTTAAAATCAAGGAAGTTATTGTTTTAATTTAATTGTATAGCGCTAAATATGCAAAGATATGTTGGGCTAAAAAAATTTCTTACAAATTTCAAACAACAAAGAAATCCGGCTTAAATCCGGAACATTTTTAACTGGAACCGGAATCGGAACCGGATTCAGTTTGTTAAAACTACCGGAATCGGTTTAACAGGAACCGGAATCGGACTCCAGTACAACTAATATATATATATATATATATATATATATATATATATATATATATATATATATATATATATATATTATTTAGCAAATTATTTTCACAATGTGTCAAATTTCAGTGCAAAAACAAAGAGAAAAACATTTCAGCAAGACATGAGCGTGTTAACATGACGTGCCCGCATTTTCACCCGAACCAATGTGCGGACTACTCTCATCATTATTAGCTAGCATATCTATTTTTTTCTTTTAATTTGACCAGCCGTGGCGCTTGCCCAATATGGTTAAATGGTAGTCACCAAATGCTGAAGGACACAGCAATTTTTATCTTACAAACCCAAAGAAACCAGCTTTCGGCTCGAAGAACAATAATTGAGGGGATTCATATAAATAATGAACAGATACAACAAAATGAATACAGGTAGGACAAGGTGACTGCAATAATAAAAAAAACTGAAGCTAGCGTAAAATGACTGCATCTCTATACTTATAAGACGCATTTGTTGTCTGTCTGTCTGTCATTCCCTTATAACTCAAGATCCAGACAACCAAATAACGTGAAATTTGTTACACATACATCATTACATGGGGAAGTTTATAGGACAGGTTTCGTTTCATCTAGATGGGTAGTTTAATTGTAATTAATTATTTTTATTTTAGTATTTTATTTAAAGTAATCTCGACGGCGCCATAGATAAAATTCCTCTGTGACGTCATTTCCCGATGATACATTTTTAAATTTTCCTACTAATAAAGCCGAATAGAACTTGCGCGCTGAATTATCGTACCTTTAAGCTGCAAAGAATTGTTGTTGTTTTTTCATGCTCCCTGATTTGTACAGTTTGAGGGGAAGGATTTTAGAAGTGTGAAGCCATAATAATAAGTATATATATATATATATATATATATATATATATATATGTATATATAAAGAGAGAGAGAGAGAGGGAGGGAGGGAGGGAGGGAGGGAGAGAGATAAAGAGAGAGAGGGGCAGAGGGGGGAGAGAGGAAAAGGAGGGTGGGAGGGAGGGGAGAGAGAAGAGGGAGGGAGGAGAGGGGGGTGGACGGGGGAGAGAAGGGGGAGAGAGGGAGGGGAGGGAGATGGGAGAGGGAGAGAGAAAGGGAGGGAAGGAAAGAGAAAGGAAGGGAGGGAGAGAGGGGGGTTAGGGAGGGGAGGGAGGGAGAGAGAGGGAGGGTGGGAGAGAGATAAGAGTGAGGGGGCAGGGAGGAGAGAGGGAATGAGGGAGGGAGGAAGGGGAGAGAGGGGGAAGGGAGAGGGGGAGGGGATGGATAAAGGAGGAGGGGGAGGGAGGGGGAGAAAGGAGTGAGGGAGAGAGAGGATGGGAGAAATGGGAGGGAGGAAGAGATAAAGAGAGAGAGAGAGAGGGTGGGCAGGGAGAGAGAGAGGGACAGAGGGAAGGGGGAGAGGGAGGGTGGACAGGGAGTGAAAAAGGGAGGGGAGAGGAGATAGGGAGATGGGAGAGGGAGGGAGGGAGGGGAAAGGGGGGAAGGGAGAGGGAGGGGGAGGGAGGGAGAGACAGAGGAAGGGAGAGAGTGGGTAGGGAGAAAACAGAAGGTAAACAGAAAACCTTATTTTAAGCGGGCAAAGCCGGGTACTTGCAACTAGTAAGATAGAAATTACATTATAAAAAGCATTTATAAAAAACAACGTTTTTCTTGCGTACTAAAAAGCTGAAAATAATTTCTGAATAAATTGGTACGCTGGTAATAGTAATAGACTTTATAAGAGCTTCTGATTTTTATAAAAATGCTGAAAAAAGTTGGGCGCATGTTATACAACACTAAATTAATTTTACATACTCATATGCATTTTGTTTTCTAGACTAAGTTCTAATAGATGATCTGCAATATCGTGATATTTTGAAAACCTTCTGTAATAATTCTTTTGGGATTTAATTGTTAACATTTGATGATTCTAATACTGTAATACAAACATTCACATACTATAAGTTTCTGATTTGCAATGAATAGTGTGAACCTCATTTCCAGTCCCATGTCAGCTTTAGGCAGCGGCACTTGGCTTTATTTACAGTCGATGAACAGTTGGCAAGATACAACTTGACGTTGGATGAATTCAACAAGCTTGATTATACTTCGTGGAGAAAATCAATGTCAAAATTGATTGCATTTTCGTATCACCAACACACACGCCCATATAGGCTATTTATATATATATATATATATATATATATATATATATATATATATATATATATATAAGCATGCTGGTCTATTCGTCGCAAGAATCAAAGAAGAGCAGCTAAGTTGAAATATATATATGTGTGTGTGTGTGTGTGTGTGTGTGTGTGTGTATGTATGTGTGTGTATGTTGAATCAAGGTTTATTACACAGTACTCTAAAAAATTTAAAAAAATCCTTTGATCACTTAAAAATGTATTTAATTTTATCTCTATCAATAAATACAAACGTGAATCCCATCTAAATCTATTTAGATTATTTATTTCGAACATACATAGCAATACGTTTTTTTATTTTATGTCGAGTTCAAAGTAATACAGTGGTACCTCACATACGAGAGCCTGACATACAAGATTTTAAGATACGACCAGTCGGGCGACCGATGTTATGCTTTAAAATATGAGAAAAATTTGAGATAAGAGCGGGTCAGCCGGCTGCACACAACCCGGTTGCACAACCTCATGCGTCTCGCATTTAACCCGCGCCCTCAGCCAGTGTGTGTTTGTTCTACCTCAACTTCGCGTTTTGTGCATTTTGTTATTTTACACATTTCTTTATATAGAGCCATGAGTCCGAAGAAAGTTTGGAATCATGAAAAACATGAACAAGTTGTGAGACAGTACGTGCGTATTACTTTAATGGTATTCACTGTGGTTAAAGGGTATAACACCCAGTGGCGTCACTAGGGTTGGTGTCACCCGGTGCGGTAACTCATGGTGTCACCCCCTCTCATCCACACCCCACAGACATACAGCATTCTTGGCAAAATTTATAAATAAATTTACAGCGACAATAGAAGAATAAATAATTGATATCTATCTTTCAGTGCAAACATACAATAATTTCATTAAAATAATTAATAATAAAAAGTAATAATCGGAGATATTTTTATACTTGGCATTAATTTTTTGAAGCCTTATAAAGTCATTTGCTGTTAATAATCGGAGATATTTTTATTTATTTTTAAAAATTAAATGCAGCTTTGAATTAGTTTAAATTAACAAAAAAAAAAAAAGAATATAGGCCTAAAAACTAGATATTTTGCATTTTGGTGTCACCCCCTTGTGAGGGTGTCACCCGGTGCAGTCACCCCCGCACCCACCTAGTGACGCCACTGATAACACCTGCTAATGGCGTTACAATTTCTAAGCTCCTCCGCCTATCTCCTCCAACCTACACCTCCACCAAGCATCTTTCGTAAAATAAAGTCGGCTAATTTCAAAGTAAATACACTTAATAAAGCCAATATTTTTTTACATTCTCTACTATAATTTTTTTGTATAATATTTGTCATTTATAGATACATTTTTCTTACTCGAAAACACATAACAAAGCTGGGCTCGCATTAATACAATTTTAATTAATTTCGATAAGGAAAATTGCTTTAAGATGGGAGCAAAAATGGCTCATGAACAACGTTACGGAATCAATTAAACTCGTATCTAAAGTACCACTGTATCTTGTAGATAACCTAAGCACAAGACAAGTCTAAAACTGTGCGATTCGATGGGTATTTAAATCGATGTGTTTCGCTCATAACGATTAGAAACAAATACAAGTAAAATTCTTTCGCTTTTACTTACAGACTAGGTTTATATATATATATATATATATATATATATATATATATATATATATATATATATATATATACTTATAAGACGCATTTGTTGTCTGTCTGTCTGTCTGTCTGTCTGTTCCCTTATAACTCAAGATCCAGACAACCAAAATAGCGTGAAATTTGTTACACATACATCATTACATGGGGAAGGTTATAGGATGGGTAGTTAAATTGTAATTATTTTTTTATTTTAGTATATTTTACTATATAAAAGTAATCTCGACGGCGCCATAGATAAAACTCTTCTGTGACGTCATTTCCCGATGATCGAATAGAACTTGCGCGCTGGTGCTGTATTGTGCCTTTTGTGATGCAAGAATTGTTGATGTTTTTCATGCTTCCCGATTTGTACAGTTTAGGAAGGTAAATGAATGAGGAAGGATTTTAGAAGAAGTGTGAAGCCATAAGAGAGAGAGGGAGAGGAGAGAGAGAGATAAAGAAAGAGAGAGGGGCAGGGGGAGAGAGAAAGGAGGGTAGGAGGTAGAGTGGGAGGGAGAGATAAAGAGTGAGGGGGCAGGAAGGGAGAGAGGGGAATGGGGGAGGGGGAAGAGGGAGAAGTATATATTTTTTCGTTGACCATTACTTAATAATTCAAGTATTGAGTATAGGTTTAATTTTACTTAGTTGTATGAAGTATTTTTATATGATTTTAATGTTCCTATATTATATTCCTAGTATTACTGATTTTCCTGCCATAGACATAATCACTTGCAATGTAACTTTTCTTATTCTAATTAAATTAAGTGTAGAAATATACTGCTAACTTTGTTTCAAACTTATGTAAAGATATAATATATAAATATATAAAATTAAACAAAAGGTTATTCTCTAGCTTCTAAATGTTTCTGCCCTCGTGCTAAAAATCCTAAGAAGTATTGACAACCATAGCCTGTTAGAGAAACCTGAAATTCCCTCTATCGAATTTCCATGCAAATTTTGACAATAATATTAGTTTGTCAGGCACAAGCTAGTCAGAAAGAAATCAATGAAGACGAAATTCTATTAGAGCTGCAGGAACTGGGCGTTTTGTTTTGTTTTTCATTTTTTTCTATATATTCAGTTTGTTTCCTGTAACGCATACGAATAAAGTTTCAGAATCATTATTAACGTACATTTATTAACATACATTTATTAACGTACATTTATTAACGTACATTTATAAACGTACATTTATTAACGTACATTTATTAACGTACATTTATTAACGTACATTTATTAATACATTTATTAACGTACATTTATTAACGTACATTTATTAACGTACATTTATCAATGTAATTGAATAGTACATTTATTAACGAACATTTATTAACGACTGTAAAAACTAAAATAGTTCAAATAAATTGATAACTATAACAGTAGAGAGAAGCTATTGAATTTATTTTATATTACTATTTAAAAACATAAACCATTGATTAAAATGTATTACAAATGTGTTGCTGCATTTAATGCAGCTTCCAGAATGAAAAATAGTTCAAATTGATTGGTACATGTAAGCCAATAGCTAGTAATGCACCTTTGCGGATGAGATCTTCATGTAGATCATGAGTTAAAATCTTATCTTCTCGGCTATGGTGGCAAAAAAGAATTACTACAAAGAGACTTCCCATCAGTAGTTGATTAAAGGCTAATACAGAAAAAAACTGCGGTACTCTGACGTTAAACTGAATAATTGTGAGCTCTATAACTACAAGATCAATCAAGATGACAGAATGTTCCAGAACAAACGACACAACAAAGGAAATTAATGAATTACCAGTGCTGCTGATTGAGACGAAGAAGCAATATGAAATTTAATAGGGATTGACAACATTCCTGATAAAATGTTTAAAAAATGGAGATGCGGCGGTAGCCTAGGTCCTGAAACATTCTGCCATAAGATAAAGTAAATAAAGTTTAACCGAAGGAGTGGACCAAGTCACTCATCATACCACTGCCGAAAAAGGCTGATGGATAAAAATGCACAATTGAATGCTTTATTATTATATCCCTGTAAGGATTTGGTGTTTTCTCTAAGATCATTTAAATCACAATGGCTCCGATTTTTATGGTGCTCTTAATTTATCCCCACCGTATTCGAGAATGCATTCGCCTTGGACGATCCATGGGAGACATGCATAAGTGACTATGTATGATATCTAATCTTCACCAACCAAATCAAATACCCATTAAGCTGGTTGGAATTCACCAGAATTGATTACAATTTTCAAGTCTCTGTCCAGCGAGGATCGAACTCTGAACTTTCATGTCGAAAGCATTTACCCTACGACATTCTGTCCTTATGAGAATTAACCTTCCTAATTTTTGTACATTAGGGTGCATCACCAAAAAAAAATTTTAATAATTGATCTGTCTGCTATTTAAATTTGTTTCATTGATCAAAAAAAAGCATTGTGTAAAAAAATAAAAAATATTTGACAATTTTAGAGGTCCCCCGGACTTCAACAAAATTTGCATGTTAAGCGAAAACTAGATAAAACCATCCTTCTTGTAAAGTCTTACAGACTTACATACAAAAAGTGAAGCGCTATAAATTGTTTATAGTGTTTGGTTTTATAATGTTTGGTATTACTGATTGATTTTGATAAGCAGTTGTGCTAAATAAAATTTAAAATTCACATTTTATTAGCAAAAACAACACTTTTACTTACCGCATATTGATGACAAGGCAAGCATTTTAATTTCTTTATTTATATTATTTTAATTTCTGATACACACGACCCATAAAATCATAACATGGAAATGATATGAAAAACAACAATAAAATGTTCACACCTTCTAAGGAAATGCTTTGGCTGACCTGGCATCACTTCAACAGTTGCATATCCAGTTATTACCGTCTCCTGCCTCGCGAACAAAGAAACCACAAACTCTTCTGAAAACTGAATTGTTTGGCTGGCCTACAATCTAATGTGTTGATGATGCTATAATTACTGGAATTCTTCGACTACCAACTTGTTTACAGGTTTTGAGGTGCATGATGTATCACTGCAATGTAGCAGCACACAGTGAGCGTCCAGGTTCTCTTGGTGCACTTCTCGATTTACAACTGCCAAAATTGTGCTGAATCAAGTTACTGCTTTCTACAGCAAACATTCCAATGGTGACAGAGAGGGAGAGCTTGTGAGAAGATTGTTCAGCTTCTTGATGAATACAACTTCGTTCAATTGATAAAAGTCGCCGAACACACCAGCCGCAAACGTAAACTGGAACAAATGAAATCTATGTTGGCAACAACTTTTCAACTGTAGCCGCCAAATGTCGAGACTATTATCAAGAATACAGAAGATCTAGTCTTGAGGTCTATTCAACTCAAATTGTCAATCATCCTATCTACTTACATTTGTCAATCATCCTATCTACTTACAACTGTCAATCATCATGTCTACTTACAACTGTCAATCATCCTATCTACTCAAACTGTCAATCAGCCTATCAACTCAAACTGTCATAAAGCCTTTATACTCTTAACTGTCAATCATCCTATCTACTCACAACTGGCAATCATCCTATCTACTCACAACGGTCAATAAGCCTTTCTACTCACAACTGTCAATTAGCATATCTACTTAAACAATCCATCAGGCTTTCTACTCACAACTGTCAACTAGCCTATCTACTCAAGCTGTCAATCATCCTATCTACTCACAACTGTCAATTAGCCTATCTACTCAAACTATCAATCAGCCTATCTACTCACAACTGTCAATCAGCCTATCTATTCACAACTGTCAATCATCCTATCTACTCACAACTGTCAATAAGCCTATCTACTCACAACTGTCAATCATCCTATCAACGCAAATTGTCAATCAGCCTATCAACTCAAACTGTCAGAAAGCCTATCTACTCACATCTGTCAATCATCCTATCTACTTACATCTGTCAATCATACTTTCTACTCACAACTGTCAATTATCCTGTCAACTCAAACTGTCAGAAAGCCTACTCAAAACTGTCAATCATCCTATCTACTCACAACTGTCAATCAGCCTATCCACTCAAAATTGTCAATCATACTATCTACTCACAACTGTTAATCATCCTATCTACTCACAACTATCAATTAGCCTATCAACTCAAATTGTCAATCATCCTATCTACTCACAACTGTCAATCAGCCTATCTACTCAAACTGTCAATCATCCTATCTACTCACAACTGTCAATCATTCTTTCTACTCACAACTGTCAATTAGTCTATCTACTCACAACTGTCAATTACCCTATCTACTCACAACTGTCAAATAGCCTATCTACTCAAACTGTCAATCATCCTATCTACTAACATCTGTCAATTAGCCTATCTACTCACAACTGTCAAATAGCCTATCTACTCAAATTATCAATCATCCTATCTACTCACAACTGTCAATTAGCCTATCTACTCAAACTGTCAATCATCCTATCTACTCAAAACAGTGAATTAGCCTATCTACTCAAACTATCAATCATCCTATCTACTCAAACTGTCAATCATCCTATCTACTCAAACTGTCAATCATCCTATCTACTCACAATTGTCAATCATCCTATCTACTCAAAACAGTCATTTAGCCTATCTACTCAATATTTCAATCATCCTATATACTCAAACTGTCAATCATCCTATCTACGCAAACTGTCAATCATCCTATCTACTCACAATTGTCAATTAGCCTATCTACTCACAACTGTCAATTAGCCTATCTACTCATAACTGTCAATCAGCTTATCTACTCAAACTGTCAATCATCCTATCTACTCAAACTGTCAATCATCCTATCAACTCACAACAGTCAATTAGCCTATCTACTCAAATTATCAATCATCCTATCTACTCACAACTGTCAATAGGCCTATCAACTCAAACTATCAATCATCCTATATACTCAATCTGTCATTCATCCTTTCTACTCACAACTGTCAATTAGCCTATCTACTCGGAAATGTCAATCATCCTATCTACTCATAACTGTCAATCATCCTTACTACTCACAACTTTCAATCAGCCTATCTTTTCAAACTGTCAATCATCATGTCTACTCACAACTGTCAATCATCCTATCTACTCACAACTGTCAATCAGCCTAACAACGCAAAATGTCAATCAGCCTATTAACTCAAATTGTCAATCATCCTATCTACTCACAATTGTCAATCATCCTATCTACTCACAACTGTCAATTAGCCTATCTACTCACAACTGTCAAATAGTCTATCTACTCAAACTGTCAATCATCCTATCTACTCACAACTGTCAATTGGCCTATCTACTCACAACTGTCAAATAGCCTATCTACTCAAATTATCAATCATCCTATCTACTCACAACTGTCAATTAGCCTATCTACTCAAACTGTCAATCATCCTATCTACTCAAAACAGTGAATTAGCCTATCTACTCAAACTATCAATCATCCTATCTACTCAAACTGTCAATCATCCTATCTACTCAAACTGTCAATCATCCTATCTACTCACAATTGTCAATCATCCTATCTACTCAAAACAGTCTTTTAGCCTACCTACTCAATATTTCAATCATCCTATATACTCAAACTGTCAATCACCCTATCTACGCAAACTGTCAATCATCCTATCTTCTCAAACTGTCATTCATCCTTTCTACTCACAACTGTCAATTAGCCTATATACTCGGAAATGTCAATCATCCTATCTACTCATAACTGTCAATCATCATGTCTACTCACAACTGTCAATCATCCTATCTACTCACAACTGTCAATCAGCCTAACAACTCAAAATGTCAATCAGCCTATTAACTCAAATTGTCAATCATCCTATCTACTCACAGCTGTCAATCATCCTTTCTACTCACAACTGTCAATTAGCCTATCTACTCACAACTGTCAATGAGCCTATCTACTCACAACTGTTATTCATCCTATCTACTCACAATTGTCAATTAGCCTTTCTACTCAAACTATCAATCAGCCTATCTTTTTACAACAATTAATCAGCCTATCTACTCAAACTGTCAATCATCCTATCTACTCACAACTGTCAATTAGCCTATCTACTTACAACTGTCAATCATCCTATCTACTCAAACTGTCAATCAGCCTATCAACTTACAACTGTCAATCATCCTATCTACTCACAACTGTCTTTCATCCTAACTACTTACAACTGTCAATCATCCTGTCTACTCACAACTGTAAATCATCCTATCTACTCACAACTTTCAAAAATCCTATCTATTCACAACTGTCAATCATCCTATCTACTAACAACTGTCAACCATCCTTTCTACTCACAACTGTCAATCATCCTATCTACTCACAACTGTCAAATATCTTATCTACTCACATCTGTCAATCATCCTATCTACTCACAACTGTCACTCATCCTATCTACTCACAATCTCAATCATCCTATTTACTCACAACTGTCTATCATCCTATCCAATCACAACTGTCAATCAGACTATTTTTCTTTATTTTTTTTTATAATTTATTCCTTTGGTTGTTTAATGAAAAGAAACAACAACTAATTAGATTTTTAAGTTCGCTCATAAATTTAAAAAGATAATTATTATTTTGTAAATATGTATAAAAGCTGAACAATAGTCTATATCTATGCAAAGGCTTTGCTATTTACTGCTAGTATAAAATATTTTTTTTAAATAACAAGAAAGCTTACGAGTTTATATTAGATTTTATGTCAATAAACTGTAAAGTTTATGTAATTAAATTATTCATACTAGAAAATATTGTTAGACAATGCAAACTTCAATGATATTTCAGGTACTGACCAAGCACTTTCAATTGCGAGTACACGTACTAAAGGTGCAAGTACAAATACTCATACACATAGTTCATTTGTATCTAGGCATGGTATTCATACCCAGAGTTCAAGTGTAAGTACTTATACGCAGAGTTCTGTACAAGCAATCATACCCAGAGTTCAAGTACAAGCACTCATACCCAGAGTTCAAGTACAAGCACTCATACCCATAGTACAAGTACAAGTACTCATACCCATAGTACAAGTACTCATACCCATAGTACAAGTACTCATACCCATAGTAGAAATACTCATACCCAGAGTTCATGCACAAGTACTCATACCCAGAGGTCAAGTTAAAATGACCATTCAAAGTTTGGCTACCAACGATTATTCACGTGTGAGTAAATAATATGTTCTCACTCTCCATGCTCAGAGTTCAAGTACAAGTACTCATAGCCAGAGTTAAAGTACAAGTGCTCATATACAGAGTTCAAGTACAAGTACTCAATGTGCTAGTACAAGTACCAAAGGTACAAGTTATCCAAAAATGTACTCGAGTAGTACTCGAGTACAGGTACTTGGTACATCAAGTATACCATCTCCTCCTACTACAGACTATAATATATCTCTACAAACCTAATAGCAATCCAGTTTAATACGCTACATACTGAGACTATAACATATCTCTAACAAGCTAATAGTTCTCCAGTTTAATACCCTACTTATTACAGACCATAACATATCTCTTCCAAGCTAACAGTTGTCTTATTAAATATTGTAAGCTCCAGAAAATGACTAGAATGAAGATTTCTACAGGCAGCAAGTGTATGCCGTAGACAAAACAATAATTGAAACTATTTCTTAAGCAACTCAAGACAGCTGTGTGGTCCTGTATCCAGAGTTATTTCTTGTTTTGTATTTTCTTTATCTGTGAGTTGAATGGGGACCAGATTGAATCAATCACTTTCTCAAGTCTTGAGATTTAACGATTTGTTGATAGACTAGCAGACATACATTAGATTGTGGAGATCAGTCTATGGCAAGATATTGGTAGTACAGACTTAGTGTAGTATGATTATTAAAATGTATTGTGGACCTATATATATACAAAGTGGATGACCATAGAAATGTAATGTCGACCTTTACATATATATATATATATATATATATATATATATATATATATATATAGTAGATGGCCATTGTAAGTAATGTGGACCTATATACATAGTTGATGGCCATTCAAGTTTTAAAATGGTATACCAAGTAAAAAAAACATTTCTTTAAAATCTGTTATCTGTAAGATAAATTATTTGACATTTTGACACGCTGAAATAAATAATTAACATACAGACAGAAGTAGATAGACAGAAAAAAAGGAGATAGATACGATTTGTATATATATACAGATAGATAGATAAATAGAAAGAGACAGACAGACGGGCGGACTGACAGACAAACAGATAGATAGATAGATAGATAGAAAGATAGATAGATAGATAGATAGATAGATAGATAGATAGATAGATAGATAGATAGATAGATAGATAGATAGATAGATAGATAGATAGATAGATAGATAGATAGATAGATAGATAGATAGATAGATAGATAGATAGATAGATAGATATAGATAGATAGATAGATAGATAGACATTTAGATTGTTTTAATGTTTATATTAAAATTATTGTCAGACAAGTTCATGAAACACATCACAACGTATCCGCAGCAACCAGTTAAATTCAGTAAACATTAAGTCTAAGTTCACAGAGCACACTTTGAAACATTCAATCAACAAGATCTGTTTAACGGTGTGTGATAGACACAGGGCTCTGGTGATTTGGTAGGTAATCGATAAACGAAAGTCGTCGGGTATAGCATTCAAGTGAAGAAAGCTTATACAAACACACATGCAAAGACACACACACCCGTAAAAACATAACAACACAAGGAAATCGTTGAAACCTAAACATTCCTTAGATTGAAACTTTTTACATGGACATATTAACAGACAGGATCATTGAAACGCTATAACAATTGAACGTCTTATTTATTAATATGATTTAAATTTCACTTTCTTATCTACTGGATCGTTTTGTTATATATTCTAGGATTAAATTTAATGGTCAACATGATTCTAAAATAAAAAGTGACATTCTTAATTGAAGGGATTGTAGGAGACCAACTCACAAGGTATTGTACATAATGTCAATTGTTTTGAGATACTAACTGTAAGTACCAACTCACAAGGTATTGTACATAATGTCAATTGTTTTGAGGTACTAACTGTACGATTTGAAACGGATCATCAAAAACTTTAATAGTTCCTTTGAGGATTTTTTTTTATTTTCTTACAATATATTTCTTTTCTTCAATTCATACAGGTGATCGCGAAAAACGAATTTTTTTTTAGTGGGTCGCAAAACGCAAAAGTTTGAGAATCACTGTGATAGAATTTTAGGGTGAATTTGTATTCATTGTTATCTATGACTTGATTCTTCATCAATTATAGTCTACTTGTTATTTTTTTAATTATAGTATACTTGTTATTGTTTGATTATAGTCTACTTGATATTGTTTTATTATAGTCTACTTGTAATTGTTTGATTATAGTCTACTTGTTATTGTTTAATTATATTCTACTTGTTATTATTTGATTATAGTCTACTTGTTATTGTTTAATTATAGTCTACTTGTTATTGTTTGATTATAGTCTACTTGTTATAGCTTTATTATAGTCTACTTGTAATTGTTTGATTATAGTCTACTTGTTATTGTTTGATTATAGTCTACTTGTTATTGTTTGATTATAGTCTACTTGTTATTGTTTAATTATAGTCTACTTGTTATTGTTTTATTATAGTCTACTTGATATTGTTTTATTATAGTCTACTTGTTATTGTTTGATTATAGTCTACTTGTTATAGCTTTATTATAGTCTACTTGTTATTGTTTTATTATAGTCTACTTGTTATTGTTTTATTATAGTCTACTTGATATTGTTTTATTATAGTCTACTTGTTATTGTTTGACTATAGTCTACTTGTTATAGCTTTATTATAGTCTACTTGTTATTGTTTGATTATAGTCTACTTGTTATTGTTTGATTATAGTCTACTTGTTATTGTTTAATTATAGTCTACTTGTTATTGTTTGATTATAGTCTACTTGATATTGTTTTATTATAGTCTACTTGTTATAGTTTTATTATAGTCTACCTGTTATTGTTTAGTTACAGTCTACTTGTTATTGTTTGATTATAGTCTACTTGTTATTGTTTTATTATAGTCTACTTGATATTGTTTTATTATAGTCTACTTGTTATTGTTTAATTATAGTCTACTTGTTATAGTTTTATTATAGTCTACTTGTTATTGTTTAATGATAGTCTACTTGTTATAGTTTTATTATAGTCTACCTGTTATTGTTTAGTTACAGTCTACTTGTTATAGTTTAAAAATAAAAACTGCTTCAACTAAATGATTGCTAGTAGAGATTGTCTAGTATCATGGACTCACTGGCTGTGTGGGAGGACCAAAATTTATTCCATTAGCTGACAGCCCGAGGTGGATCGCCCCCACATATTCTATTTTCAACATTTAGACCCGACCTTTAGTTTTAAAATGGTGTGTCATCAAGTATTTAGAGACCTTTAGTTTTAAAATGGTGTGTCATCAAGTATTTAGAGACCTTTAGTTTTAAAATGGTGTGTCATCAAGTAAAATAAGTTTGTCACAAGTTTTGTCTTGAATGTTGTCAACAGTTAAAATGACGAGCCCTAGACTACCATATCCAGAGTTGAAGTCCAATAGATTGGGATTTCCTGACTCATCAACACCTGGGATGAGCAGCAGTCGGTTAGCCGACAGGTCAGTTGCTGTTTGTGTACAAACATTAATGGCTGATAAAATCTAACACATTTATACATCTAATCATGTCAGCTGTTTATATATGTACAAACATTAATGGCTGATGTTATGTAACACACCCATACATCTAATCATGTCAGTTGTTTTTATCTGTAAATACATTAATGGCTAATTTAACTGACACATTCATTCATTTATCTAATAATGTCAGCTGTTTTGTATCTGTCTACAAACACTAACTAACGGCTGGTGTTAACTGACACACCCAAACATCTAATCATGTCAGCTGTTTGTATCTGTACAGAGTAGTACAGACATTAACGGCTGATGTTAACTGACACACCCATACATCTAATCATGTCAGCTGTATGTATCTGTACAGAGTAGTACATACATTAACGGCTGATGTTAACTGACACATTCATTCATCTTTTCATGTCAGTTGTTTTAATACAAACATAACATACTTCTCAATATTATTCAAGTCTATTGATTAACTAAAAAAGTATTTCATCCTATCAATGTATCTTTTCACGTCAATAGTTTTTTATATATTCATAATATACTATTCTACCTATTATTTATTCAAGTTAGCTGTTTAAATAATAATAATAATATATTTGAAAAATAAAATACTTTAAAAAAATTAAATCAATCAGTATATCATAGATATATGTATATAAATTATTGTTCCTAAAAATTAAAATACGTCCTGCTCAATGTATATCAATACATGTCGGTTGTTTTGATATTTACAACTGATTTACTCTGACAACTTACAATTGATTTACTCTGACAACTTACAATTGATTTACTCTGACAACTTACAATTGATTTACTCTGACAACTTACAATTGATTTACTCTGACAACTTACAATTGATTTACTCTGACAACTTACAATTGATTTACTCTGACAACTTACAATTGATTTACTCTGACTACTTACAATTGATTTACTCTGACAACTAACAATTGATTTACTCTGACAACTAACAATTGATTTACTCTGACAACTTACAATTGATTTACTCTGACAACTTACAATTGATTTACTCTGACAACTAACAATTGATTTACTCTGACAACTAACAATTGATTTACTCTGACAACTAACAATTGATTTACTCTGACAACTTACAATTGATTTACTCTGATAACTTACAACTGATTTACTCTGATAACTTATTTGTGTTTAGTTTTTGACTCATGGGCATCTATTTGTTTAGTATTGACAACAAGACTCTAGAGTTTGACGTGGATGTATTAGATGCAGTCTTCAATAGACCAGGACGGTACTTTGTTAAAATGACCATTCAAAGTTTGGCTACCAAGGATTATTCACGTGTGAGTAAATAATGTGTTCTCACTCTCCATGCTGTTATCAATGCGCTTCGTAATGTTGTATTTTGAATTGTCTATATGTTATTGAAACTGTATTTGTGTGATCTTAGATTCAACTAAAAAAATGGCCAGATGAACATTTCAACAGAGACTATGAAGCCGTCACAAGTGTAGTAACACAGAAAAATCCTGAGAATGTTCCAGAACTTTGCGTTTTTGAAGACAAAAAATTCACTTTCAGATTACCAGCAGGTTAGTAAACTGATGATAACTTGACTGCTGCCAGCAAAACAGTAAAAATAATATTGAAACTAAACATTCATTGACTGGTATGTGATACAGTAAGAAACTGATACTCAACATTCATTGACTGGTATGTGATACAGTAAGAAACTGATACTCAACATTCATTGACTGGTATGTGATACAGTAAGAAACTGATACTCAACATTCATTGACTGGTATGTGATACAGCTAGAAAATGATACTAAACATTCATTGACTGGTATGTGATACAGCTAGAAACTGATACTAAACATTCATTGACTGGTGTGTGATACAGTTAGAAATTGGGATATACCAATATAAAGGTCGCAACTTTTTTCTGCAATGTATGTTTAGTTATAGCTCGAGTTGTCTAGTATTAGAACATTCCTTGTTTGATATGAAAAGGAAACATGTAATAAAGAAATTCTCAATAGTCTTGTTTATAGTATATTTTGAAATGTTTTAAATGTTTTTAATAAGCTATAAATAACAAAGATTACTAAATTTTAAATCAATAATTGAAACTTATGTTAATACCTAGATAGTTGTTGTTTTTTAACATATAATTGTGGCCTGGAAAAAGACAAAAAACTTTTAGATTTAATTAACTGAAAAATTATGTTTAATTAAAAACTAACGGCTATTTTATCTTCTGTGAACATAATAGAAAATTTGATTCTATTTTAGGCTTCTGTAAAAATGACAGAAATCATGATGTTTATCTTCTATTTGAGGCTTTCTATCTACCCAGCAATAATCAGGACAATGGAAAAAAGATGGGAGAAGGCAAAGTGGCCATATATCCAAGGACTAATGCACCAAGAACAAACCACACAGTTAATCCTGGTGAAGATATGTATAGGTCAGTGTGTCAGTTCGAAGATATGTATAGGTCAGTGTGTCAGTTTTAAGATATTATAGGTCAGCGTGTCAGTTTGAAGATATGTATAGGTCAGTGTAACAGTTCGAAGATATGTATAGGTCAGTGTGTCAGATTGAAGTGAATTAATAGATTATTCCATTGGACTTTATCAGGATTTATTGTTAAGGGGGTGGTGACTTCATTGACACTGCAGTGACTAGGTCTCTACTTTTCTCTCTCCGTAATGAGGTAGCTAAATGTCTGCCTGTCTCTAATATTGCCTATCCAGTTATATCTAGGAATGTCTTCCACCACACAGTCCCCTGCACTTTTTTTAGCGCATTCTCGAGAAAAAATGAGCTATTGTCCCCGTTTTGTTCGTCTGTCTGTCATCACTCGAGATCTCAGCAACCATAAGTCCTAGACCCATGATGTATATATCATTTTGTAGGTCTTGGCCTGACATGTGTGCAACAAAAGTCCATTTCGCGATCTGACCTCTGAGGGCTGGATATCAGTGTTTTACCGTTTTTACTATATAAGCTATATTAATAATTATGTCATTTTCATGGCCCCATTCTACACCTTTTACGTTCAATAACCCATACATTTGGTGCGAAATACTTCAGCATGTAGTTTCACCAAGATTGGCAACAACAATGTATCAAACAACATTTGACGGAGTTTTCGGACGATTAAATGACTACAATTTAGAATGTTTCAATCTAATATTGGTGCCAAATTCCATTACTGCGTACTATATTTAGCACCCGTAGTTTCCCTTGATTTAGACAAGATTGTGACCTATTCGCTATACATATGTAATTTTATTTATTAAGAAACTCATCAAATGAAATAGTAAGCTTGGGTTCTGAGTTTAATTGAAAGTATCAGAGCTATGCAACAATTGACGGAGATTTTGGACGATTAAATGACTACAATTTATAATGTTTTCTATTATGAGTCCTATTTCAGTAACCACAGACCACTTGTAGTTAGATTTAAAATAAATACTTACTGAAAGCTAACATACGTACTGATACATAACACGAAAATGTGCTAACATGTCCTGTGTCCAGAATGAAAAGTCTTATTTTACTTGTTTCAACGTGTATTGAGTAGTGAACCACGACCGATTCAGTCAGCTTAGGTGGAGTTGGACTCAAATAATTGTTTAAAACCGGAGCCACCAAATGTTTACTCATTTCTATCATTGGACCCTTGGCAATTTTACAGATTGTCCTTAGCGGTAGGATCCCTGGAAATTGGCCTAGTCTGTTTATCTAAAACAGATCTGATTGTATCATCATTTGGATATTCATTTAAGATTTCTTCGTTAATTATTCTGGCCATTCTCAAAAAATTCTCATGGGAGGATGGGAAATAATTTTGGTGTGTGTTAGTTCATTTGTGGGGAATAGTTTGGGTGTTTCAGTTCATTTGTACTGGTTTGGTGGGTGATGGCAGAAGCGGATTAAGGATCAGCCGGGCCCCGGGCCCAGAGGCAATAATGGGACCCCTTTATAGATTCAGAGAAAGCCTTTAAAAAATCTTACAAGTATACAATTTTAGTAACGTCACTGATATTGAGCCTCTATATTTTCATTAAAATTAAAATAAAATCAATGTTCAGACACACTCAATTTGTTTGACCTTAATATACAAATGACAATGTTCAATGTTCAGACACACTCAAGTTGTTACTCTACTACGAACTTCTTCAAAGTCTGGTAAAGCGGAGATGCACTGTGGACGTATGAGATGTAACTTTGCACTTAAAGAATATGACAGTGAGGCAGAAAGAAGGAAAAAGAAGGAGGAAGAGGACAGAAAAAGATCAGAAGAGGAAACAGCCAGGCGCGAAGAAGATGAACGAAAGAGGAGAGATGAGGAAGACAGAAGAAGACGTGAAGATGATGAAAGAAACAGAGAAGAAGAAGAGAGACGAGAGGCAGCAAGAAAAAAAGAAGAAGAAGAGAGGAAAAGAAGAGAAGAGGAAAGAAAACTTAAAGAAGCGGAGAATCCATTTCAGGTAAACCTGTTAAATATATCAGTTGAAATGTAGCTCCCAATTTTCATGACTTTTCTTTTGCGAGTTTCTAGACATGGGATGGCTACACATAAAGTCATTGAAAACCGCATAATATGTTATTAATATAATATAAAATATTCCAAAAGAGTCGCACTATAAGCACTTAAAAGTAAGTTAATAAAGGTCATGAAATATTTTTTTAAAACTTCACCAACAGCCACATGAGGCTCTAAAGTTTTTTTTTTAGTTTTCTGAGATACCCAATGAGCCAGTATGTTTACAAAGCAGTATATTTGTTGTTTTTATTTTTTTGTCGGACGGATAGCCCAGTGGTGTAGATACTCGACTGTCGACCTGAGAGTCCTTGGTTTGATCCCCGAGAGAACTATGGGAATTTTTTCAGGCGAAATTAGTTTCAAAGTCATTCCACAAACGGGTACCTGATTTAAGTTGGGGAAGTCAAGGCGGCTGGGCGTTGTGCTAACCACACAACCCCTCCATATGACGAGGAGAAACCGATTAATTCTACACTTCATCTGCCCCTGATAAAAAAAAAATGTCCGTTTTTTGAGCTGTTACCAAACATTATGTTTGTAGATGTTGTTAAACGTTTGTAGATGTTGTTCAATGTTTGTATATGTTGTTCAATGTTTGTAGATGTTGTTCAATGTTTGTAGCCTGCATACTTCATTAAGCCTTATTCTCAATGTCTAAACCATTTATTTTAATTTCTTTAGACACGACCTAAAGTTGCTCGAACGCCTGGACCAAATGACAAACGAACACAACAGCCAGTCAAAGATCATTCACCTATAACTAATTGGGGAGATAACACGTCAATCAATTTACCCATCACACCACCTCAATCACCTCCAGAACATGAACTCAGGAAGGTTTGTGACTCATTACATTGAATGTTGGATATGATACTTGTATCACTTCATTATGTTGGTTGCTGACTCATTAAATTGATGATAGATATTATCTATGTATCACTTCATTATGTTGGTTGGTGACTCATTACATTGAATGTTGGATATGATCCATGTATCACTTCATTATGTTGGTTGCTGACTCATTACATAGAATTATTAAATCTTTGACAGCCAATATTTATTGTATTGTATCACCCAGTATAATATAGACCGTGGAACTACGAATGACAACATTTTATTATTTTATTTGTATTAATCTTGTTTGTATTAATCGTGTTTGTATTAATCTTGTTTGTATAAATCTTGTTTACATTATTCTTGTTAGTATTAATCTTGTTTGCCTTTATCTTGTTAGTATTAATTTTGTTTGTATTAATTTTGTTATTCTTGATAGACAATAGATTCACCTTTACGAGACTATGATAAAACAACAATCAGTTCCAATCCAAAATGGCGACATACATCCAGACCAGGTTTTGAACAAATTGATGTCATTGTCCATGGGTCAAGTAACCTGCCTTCCGCTGCTGGTGGGAAAATTCCACAACCTTTCACTACGCTGTAAATATTTTTTGGTGTTTTTTTTTTTGGTCTTTCTATTACTCACTGCCTAACGTCTTCAAAGTATAATACACAATTCACAGAAAAGAAAGATAATAATAAACTATAATACTATCTACTATGAACTTATTTCAGTTAAGGCCCCGGGCGCAGAAGAAAATATAGGGCCCTTTAGAAAAAGAGAGACATATTATACAATTTAAATTTGGGCTCTGTGGGGCCCCTAAATATTCGGGGGCCCTGGGCGCGACCCGCTGGCCCCGTCCGTAAATCCACCTCTGACTATGTGAACTAAATTCAACAAATATAACAATTTATATCAAGTAAACTAAAAACAACAAATATAACAATTTATATCAAGTAAATTAAAAACAATAAATATAACAATTTATATCAAGTAAACTAACTTCAAATGTAACACTTGCAATTCAGTAAACTAAATGTAACTGTAATAACAAATATTTTGTAAAATAAATTCTGAATTATAATTCTTTCAATTAGGCAAATTAAATTCTTTATTTTGCAAGATCATTTTGCTAAAGTAATCAATGACTTGTCTTTATCACAGTAAATTAGATAATTCATATATTCAAACACAAATAAAATCTCTTTGTCAAAACCAACAATCAGTAAACTACGTAAGGATGTCGACCTGAACCACAAAGCCAGATGTAAAACTCACGCAGTCAGTAAACCTACTAACGCACCATCCTGGGAAGAAATGGTCACAATGGAACTCACAGATAAAGAAGCAGAAAAAGAATGTAAGACTTTGATTCATATTAAACAATTGGATATCACAGTCTTACTCTCCCTTTAATGAATAAATTACAACAAGGCGGAATATTTAATTGGTGTTCTAATATTCATGTTGTTGGTATTACAGCATTTGCCCAACATTGTTTGCTGTTTATCAATAAATAACAATACTTAATCGCCTATTGAACTAAAATATTACTAAATAAATGAATATTATGAGTGAATCGTATTGTACTAATTACTCTAATGTTTTCACAAACAGCTATGGTAGTGTCAGTTGGTGATGCATTGACCAGAGGGGAACTTGTTAGTTATTCAGTACCAGTGGCCCATTTACAGCCTTTCCATCAATATCACCTGGAGATGGTTCTGGTATTTGATGGTTACATATTTAGTAGAGATGGTTCAGATATTTGATAGTTACATATTTAATAGAGATGGTTCTGGTATTTGATAGTTAAATATTTAGTAGAGATGGTTCTGGTATTTGATAATGCAGTGTTTAGTAGAGATGGTTCTGGTATTTGATAGCTAAATATTTAGTAGAGATGGTTCTGGTATTTGATAGTTAAATATTTAGTAGAGCTGGTTCTGGTATTTGATAGTTAAATATTTAGTAGAGATAGTTCTGGTAGCTAGTTAAATATTCAACAGAGATGGTTCTGGTATTTGGTAGTTAAATGGATGTACTTAGTTTACTAGCACCACAAATAAATTTTTAATATAAAACATTTGTTTCTGTTAACTCCCTTATTTTATCACCCAGCCTGCCAGAGGTGGCCGTGAAGGGGTTAAAATGTTTGCCTCTGTCATGAGGAAGGTCAGTTCATTGCCTAAAGATCCATCATCTCCGAATTATCTCGCTCTAGAGGTAAACACTTTGATTTACACATTGGATATCACAGTCTTACTCTCCCTTTAATGAATAAATTACAACAAATTTATATCTTCAGTTTCTTCTGCGAGGGATTAAGTTACCATTACAGAATCCCGTTGGACCATTGATTGCAGTAGCCAGAATTGTACCGGACTACTATAACTATAAGTAAGACAAACTTCATAAGTATGTTCGTAAATACGAGGGTGAAGGGAGCAGTCATCCCCGGCGGCACTTTATTTCGGGTGTTGAGTGCTGTGATACCTCGGAATATGAACTTTATCCGTATGAAATCATTTGAATCTCAAACCGTTCATGTTTAGAATAATTGTTTTAAATTGATTGAAATGAGTTAATTCTAAATAAACATGACTATATACATTTACCTGCAGAATAGAGTGACATCTACCGTAATTAGTTTAAGTAATAAGTCTGCCATCATGGTGGGGAGGGGGCGGGGGAGAATGAAACATTACAATCATTCAAGACGAATAGATCAATTGCAAAACTAAATGTTCATTCTTTTTTAGCCCATACATAAATAGAGTCCAATCTTAGAATCCGAACTAATCTCAATGGGAAGTATTGGGAAGACATCAAGTATTTTGCCAGAGGCAACATTATGGGCAGGTTCACTGGCATAATCAAATAGACACTTTATGGAGAGGTTCACTGACAGAATCAAATAGACACTTTATAGAGAGGTTCACTGACAGGATCAAATAGACACTTTATGGAGAGGTTCAATGACAGAATCAAATAGACACTTTATGGAGAGGTTCACTGACAGAATCAAATAGACACTTTATGGAGAGATTCACTGGCAGAATGAAATAGACACTTTATGGAGAGGTTCACTGACAGAATGAAATAGACACTTTATGGAGAGGTTCACTGACAGAATGAAATAGACACATTATAGACAGGTTCACTGACAGAACCAAAAAGAATGAATTTAATCAAGGATTGAAGAAGAAATAAAATGTGATCAAGAAGATTAAATGTATTTTACTTTATTTTTAGGAGTGATAACTTGTTATCTCATCCCCGAGCTGCTGGTATCGCTATGTCCAGTGTCACCTTCCCCAACCCCCACCCAAGTGTGTTTACTGTTGTTGGTCGGTCATCCCATGGATACCCTCAGGTGAGTGATAGTTGTGTAGTATTCATTCATCTGATAGTTGTGTAGTATTCATGTATCTGATAGTTGTGTAGTATTCATTCATCAGATAGTTGTGTAGTATTCATTCATCTGATAGTTGTGTAGTATTCATTCATCTGATAGTTGTGTAGTATTCATACATCAGATAGTTGTGTATAATTCATTCATCAGATAGTTGTGTAGTATTCATTCATCAGATAGTTGTGTAGTATTCATTCATCAGATAGTTGTGTAGTATTCATTCATCAAATAGTTGTGTAGTATTCATTCATCAGATAGTTGTGTAGTATTCATTCATCAGATATAATAAACGTATTTCACATTCAATTATAAAAAAAATTAAATTACTCTATAACAGTTGGACCTTGAATGGTCGATAATAGGCCATGTATATTGGCTCATTTGTCCATTTTTTAATTCATTTGTCAATGTTTTAGTTTCATTGTGGTGCATTCTGTCAATCGATAAAATGATTTAGTGCATTTTGTACTAGAGACTTATATTTGTTTTGTTTTTGTTATTTATTGTATTAGTTCAAGTGTTTGAGTATTATGTATTTGTGGATGTAAACTATTAGTTCAAGTGTTTGAGTATTATGTATTTGTGGATGTAAACTATTAGTTCAAGTGTTTGAATATTATGTATTTGTGGATGTAAACTATTAGTTCAAGTGTTTGAGTATTATGTATTTGTGGATGTAAACTATTAGTTCAAGTGTTTGAGTATTACGTATTTGTGGATGTAAACTATTAGTTCAAGTGTTTGAGTATTATGTATTTGTGGATGTAAACTATTAGTTCAAGTGTTTGAGTATTATGTATTTGTGGATGTAAACTATTAGTTCAAGTGTTTGAATATTATGTATTTGTGGATGTAAACTATTAGTTCAAGTGTTTGAGTATTATGTATTTGTGGATGTAAACTATTAGTTCAAGTGTTTGAGTATTATGTATTTGTGGATGTAAACTATTAGTTCAAGTGTTTGAATATTATGTATTTGTGGATGTAAACTATTAGTTCAAGTGTTTGAGTATTATGTATTTGTGGATGTAAACTATTAGTTTTCATTAAGTATGTATTCTTATTGCTTTCACTCCACCCTGAATTAATGTGAGATTATTATTTATAGTTGAGTCTCTTGGGAAAACCGGAAGAACAGCCTAAATGGGATCATCCATTTTTCTTTTGTGATGAGAAAGACAAAGCCACCATGTTTACACCAACAGCAGCCCTGGTCATAGAATATTACGTGGCTAACTCTGGTAGGTGACACATTTCTCTGGCTTACTCTGGTAGGTGACACATTTCTCTGGCTAACTCTGGTAGGTGACACATTTCTCAAATGTCACTGAAACGCTCGAACCTTCCCCCCCCCCCGTACATTTTCTATGACATGTATTCTAGTCTTTCTTTATGTCTTACCAGAGCTAAGACTTTCTCATGTTCATCTGCCTCCTGTAAACATTTTTTTCAATGCAAAATTAAATACCGGACCGAATGAAGCTGAAAAATTAGTTTTTAAGGAAGATGGAAACTGGTTTTATGACTGAATATGTTTAAAAATGAATGCATTAGGAAATAATTAAGGAAAATCTATCAAGTAAATTTTCAAATTATAAAGAGAAGAGCTGAATTTTTTTTAAGATCACCTCCTTACCCTCTCACAAAAAATCGGGAGAGGTGGGGAGAGGTTCTCACATTAGAAAAAAAAACAATCTATGGATTGAATATATTTGCCGTTGTGGGAATCAGCTTACTTAGCTAAGTGAAAAAGTGTGTGTCAGTGGCTGAGAAATCATGGTCTCCGCCCCTTTTTTTTTATTTCCCTTATCAAAAAAAAAAAGAAATGGAATAAATTTTATAAACACAATGACAATGAGAATACTTTTGTCACATTTGACTGTAGTTTTGAAAGTGTTTCCGCACATCACATAATTGTACAGTCTGGCCCTGACTGTACTCCATGATGTAACAATGATGTAATAAAACATTTCCTTGTCTTTACATAATGATGTAAATGGGGCCTTTGTCTTTACAAAATATTGTGAGTGGCGCCTGTCATCTTCCTGTCACGTTATTTGTCTCCTAAAAAAATTTCACTCACCCTAATGTACCTTATTATTATTTTTCTGTGAAATGAAATATGAGAATGATATCAACGAACCTCCCTGAGTCTGTCATATTTCTTAACATTTTTTTGAAGCCAGTACTAAAGGAATCTTTACAATGATTTCACTAAAGATAACAAAATTAAGAGAAATCGATATGTTAGTTAACAGTATTTGTACAATATTTAGGTGCCAATATTACTTATTTCTCTACCTGCAGCTATGACTGATGAGTTCTGGAGAATTCGAAGTCCTGTTGGTTTCTCCTCACTCCTGCTGGATCAGAAGGTGTACAAACAATTAAGTCAGGACAAGGCCAAAATGGGCATGCGAGTAGAAGATGTGCCGTTAATGGTTAACTATATTTTAATACAAAATATTTACAATGCCACATGTTCTGTCTCAATAATACACAAAACATTTTTATTCTAAGATTCGTTAAAGAAATAACGATTGTATTTTTATATAGTATCAAAAAATAAAGAATAAACCATCACTTATAAAGAGTGTTTTACCTGATATAAATTTAACAACAGCACTGAATTAAAATTAAATATTTGCTAGCACCATATAAGACTTTTAGTATTTAACATTGTGCAAGTATAAAAATGCTAATCTATTAGCTAATGAATCAATAAATATAAATATTACATTCACACTGTTCTAACATTTTACTTAAATCTAAACCATAACTTCCATAACACATTATAAAAAAAGGAACAATATTTTTTTCACCCGATAAACTAGTTAAAAATAAACTTATATTCCAGGGTTCAGATCTAAAGATGACAGATGGAAGAGCTCCATTAGTTGGCATGGTTCTCAAATTGATCACTACATCAGTAAGTCAGTATATGATCAGTAAGTCAGTATATGATCAGTAAGATAGTATATGATCAGTAAGTCACTATATGATCAGTAAGTCACTATATGATCAGTAAGTCACTATATGATCTATTACATCATTTGATACACACGTTGTTACAAATGTTAATAAATTAGTTGATAAGTAATTTTATTTGTTAGTTGATCCATTATTTGGTGCATAGTTTGAAACGATAGGTGATCCATTGCTTGATGCATTCGTTGAAACATCCTCCTATCTATGATGTTGTCTGACATATCCTACATTCGTTGAAACATCCTCCTATCTATGATGTTGTCTGACATATCCTACATTCGTTGAAACATCCTCCTATCTATGATGTTGTCTGACATATCCTACATTCGTTGAAACATCCTACTATCTATGATGTTGTCTGACATATCCTACATTCGTTGAAACATCCTCCTATATATGATGTTGTCTGACATATCCTACATTCGTTGAAACATCCTCCTATCTATGATGTTGTCTGACATATCCTACATTCGTTGAAACATCCTATCTATGATGTTGTCTGACATATCCTACATTCGTTGAAATATCCTCCTATCTATGATGCTGTCAGACATATCCTACATTCGTTGAAACATCATATCTATGATGCTGTTTGACATATCCTACATTCGTTGAAACATCCTATCTATGATGCTGTTTGACATATCCTACATTCGTTGAAACATCATATCTATGATGCTGTCTGACATATCCTACATTCGTCGAAACATCCTATCTATGATGCTGTCTGACATACCCTACATTCGTTGAAACATACTATCTGTGATGCTGTCTGACATATCCTACTTCAAATATTAGCGGTATTGTTTAACATCACTCATTTACTTCCAGCAGCCAGACTCATTGGTAGCCATGAGTGACCTTGATAAACTTCCAGCGATGGGGCCATGTGGAGGGGGTGGGCACAGCCCCCACACTGCTTACGTATTACGATCCGAACACCTTCCCTGATGTAAGCCAGTTGAAGGAAGTAGAGAAAGAAGAAGTGGATGAACCAGAGGATGAGGAGATCCTTGCTCCAGGGATGTACTTACAGAGAGTTGACAAACCTCATATGGTAAGTTGATTACTTTAATCAGTTGAGTGCCCCATAGAAAGTTGACAAAAACCTCATACCGGTAAGTTGATTACTTTAGTCAAGATTGGTCTTACAGAGAGTTAACAAACCTCATGTGGTAAGTTGATTAGTTTAGTCAGTTGGTCTTACAGAAAGTTGACAAACCTCATATGGTAAGTTGATTACTTTAGTCAGTTGGTCTTACAGAAAGTTGACAAACCTCATATGGTAAGTTGATTACTTTAGTCAGTTGGTCTTACAGAGAGTTAACAAACCTCATGTGGTAAGTTGATTAGTTTAATCAGTTGGTCTTACAGAAAGTTGACATACACTGTAAATGTTTAGTAAGTCGTCAGATGTTATCATAAAACTAAATGTCATATTATTAGTTTATCATATTATATTAACAGTTTTTTTTTTCTTTTTAAACTCAAGACTGGTAGATGATATTAACAGTTTCTGAAATACATGACCGAGGTGGTAAACTGGTGAGGTGGAAGAGATAAATTGAGTGCCGTATTAACAGTTAGCTACCTGTTCAGTGTAGTGCAGTGCCAATAATGCTTCAGTTTTCCCCCAAGAGGTCGCATTGGGTTGTTTAAGGTCACCTTGGGTTGTTTAAGGTCACCCTGGGTTGTTTAAGGTCACCTTTGGGTTCTTGAGAGGTTTTTCGAAAAAAAAATATATTATCTTGAGGGGTTTTTTTTCGTCTTGAATAAAACAAGAAAAAAATATTTTTTTTAATTGTTACACATAAACCTTTGTGTTGGATGGCGTCCGAGTGAATCAAATTGTCGCCTGAATAAATAAACTTTTAGTTAATGGCTCTTTGGTAACTCTTCTGTTACACGTGCATATCTCTAATTAACATTTCTTGGAGGGAGGGGATGTTGGGTGGATAGAAATTCTTTAGCGACAAAATGGTGGACGAAATTAATTTCATAGGTAGAAAAATTTAATTCACAGGTAGACAAACTAAACTCACAGATAGAGAAACTAAACTCACAGATAGAGAAATTAAACGCACAGATAGAGAAATTAAACTCACAGAGAAACTAAACTCACAGATAGAGAAATTAAACTCACAGATAGAGAAACTAAACTCACAGATGGAGAAATTAAACTAACAGAAAGAGAAATTAAACTCACAGAAAGAGAAATTAAACTCACAGATAGAGGAATTAAACTCACAGAGAAACTAAACTCACAGATAGAGAAACTAAACTAACAGATAGATAAATTAAATTCACAGATAGAGAAATTAAGCTCAAAGAGAAACTAAAATAACAGGTAAAGAGATTAAACACATAGGTAGACAAACTAAAGTCACTGATAGAGAAATTAAACTCACAGAGAAACTAAACTCACAGATAGAGAAACTAAGCTCACAGATAGAGAAAATAAATTCACAGATAGAGAAATTAAACTCACAGATAGAGAAACTAAACTCACAGATAGAGAAATTAAATTCACAGATAGAGAAATAAAACTCACAGAGAAACTAAACTCACAGATAGAGAAATTAAACTCACAGATAGAGAAACTAAACTCACAGATGGAGAAATTAAACTCACAGAAAGAGAAATTAAACTCACAGAAAGAGAAATTAAACTCACAGGTAGAGAAATTAAACTCACAGAGAAACTAAACTCACAGATAGAGAAACTAAACTAACAGATAGATAAATTAAATTCACAGATAGAGAAATTAAGCTCAAAGAGAAACTAAAATCACAGGTAAAGAGATTAAACACACAGGTAGAGAAGTTAAACTCACAGAGAGAGAAACTAAACTCACGGGTAGAGAAATTAAATTCACAGAGAAACTAAACTCACAGATAGAGAAATTAAACTTACAGAGAGAGAAACTAAACTCACAGGTAGAGAAAAAAAAACTCACAGATAGAGAAATTAAACTCACAGATAGAGAAATTAAACTCACAGATAGAGAAATAAAACTCACAGAGAAACTAAACTAACAGGTAAAGAAATTAAACTCACAGATAGAGAAATTAAACTCACAGAGAAACTAAACTCACAGATATAGAAATTAAACTCACAGATAGAGAAACTAAACTCACAGATTGAGAAATTAGTCTCACAGAGAAACTAAACTAACAGGTAAAGAAATTAAACTCGCAGATAGAGAAATTAAACTCACAGATAGAGAAATTAAACTCACAGAGAAACTTAACTCACAGATAGAGAAATTAAACTCACAGATAGAGAAACTAAACTCACAGATAGAGAAATTAAATTCACAGATAGAGAAATTTAGCTCAAAGAGAAACTAAACTCACAGGTAAAGAAATTAAACACACAGGTAGAGAAATTAAACTCACAGAGAGAGAAACTAAACTCACGGGTAGAGAAATTAAATTCACAGAGAAACTAAACTCACAGATAGAGAAATTAAAATCACAGAGAGAGAAACTAAACTCACAGGTAGAGAAATTAAACTCACAAAGAAAATAAACTCACAGGTAGAAAAACTAAACTCACAGATAGAGAAATTAAACTCACAGAGAAACTAAACTCACAGATAGAGAAATTAAACTCACAGAGAACTAAACTCACAGGTAGAGAAATTAAACTAACAGAGAAACTAAACTCACATATAGAGAAATTAAACTCACAGAGAAACTAAACTCTTAGGAAGAGAAATTAAACTCACGTGTAGAGAAATTAAACTCACAGATAGAGAAACTAAACTCACAGGTAGAGAAATTAAACTCACCATTCATCGGAAAAGAGCATTAACTTATCCACGTAAATCTGGAAAATGTTTTTGTCAAACAATGGAGGGACGGGGGAATCCCCTTGGTTAGAATGGTATTTGACAATGTCTCAATAAGGAAAAAAGTTTCATGTCTTGAATTCTAAAACACTGGCAGAGAAAAATAGTCTTGAGTGAAAATGATATGTTTAGTCACATACATTGTGACATAATGAATGTGAGAATCTGGTTTAATTGACATTGTCATTCAAGATGTCAAGACAAGTTGCTTATTTGTTCTACTTAGTAAAATGTATTACTTGGCCCCCCCCCCCGCTATTGCCTGGTGTCACATTCAGTGATTTAATGAATGAAATCAAGTCCAAGCCCTACCCTGCTTTCATCACCCGAGGGTGAGATAAGATAATACATAGGATAGACAAAGACATTGTCTTTCCAGGTTTTTCCCACTGTGATCAGTCTGTCTAGCACCCACTATCACTTTTTGTCACCTGGGGAGAAAATGTCTCTAAGGGAGATAATCTGTGCCCTTGACCTTCAGACGAGCGAGAGGGATGGGTTCTTTGTCCCTTTACCCCCCCCCCTTTATCTTGAAGGTTGGAACCGTCCACGAGTGAGGGGCAGCAGATCACGCACGATGAGCGAGCTATACCCGGCTCGCTGCCGATTGGTCAGCGAAGTCGCTCTCGAGCGAGAGCGGATTGCGTGGCGCACCTTCCGGTCGAGTTAGAATTTGTGAGTGAGCGTCGGACAATCGAACAGAGAGGTCGAACTCAGACTCTCGCACCGGGGTGGGGGAAATAGGCTGTTAGCCTAAGTTCCTTTAGAACTACCCCACCCCAGGTAACTATTCTAATTTTGATGTATGTATTTTAATATTGTTTGTAGTAGCCGGTAACGCTACTGTCCTTTTTAGGACACGCTGATGTGCATATTCTTTGATGTGAATAAATAGATGTCGTAACGTCATTTACATTTGAGTTGCTTTGCTCAAATTATCGTTGTGTTGTGCGTCCTGTATAACCACGTGGCTGGGACAAATATAAATGCTGGCCAGAACTCAGTAGGTGATCATACCCATAGACAACGACCGCAGGGACCCCGCAAGGGGACCTTGACACCTGGTCCCTGCTGTAGAATGCCTGGCCCCTGCTGTAGAATTTTCACGCTACGGGGCTGGTTGGTGAAAAGACCTGGTAAAACAATGTGTTGATGTTTTAGAGACGTGAGAAGACATGAAGCTGTGAACAGTAAAGTTGTTAATGTGAAAGTAGTCTAGCCACAGTCTAGGTTTAAGCTAGGTTGAAATCAGTGTTAGGTTATTGATTATAATTCTGAACATAAATATGTTGGACTTACTTGAATTAGAAATGAGTGAACTAATGCTAAAATCTTATGTTTCAAAGGGGAATGGATTACTGAACCAGATTTTAAAAATTGGCGACACATGGACAAGAATTATAAGAATTTTAGTTATCATGTGTTGTAAAACGGCTGTCGAATTGTCAATAGATCAATGTTATCAAAATATAAAGTCCTAAAAGAAATTTTGATGCTGCTATAGCAAGTATTGGTATAACTCATTTGTTTAGAAAGAGAAAATTCTAGAGAGCGAACTAAGTGAGCTTTTATTGGCAATGTATTTGGCAGAGCACAATACTTCATTAGTTATCATTGACCACCCGGATGGAACAGCTTTTGATGAACTTCGTGTAGTGACTGAGATATATTAAAGTACTTTTTGTATTGAATGAGCCTGCCTAATGTAAACCTTCTATATAAACGAGAAGTTGGATAATTAGTGATAAGACGGTGAGTCATCGAGGCCAATCCTCTTATTAGTTTAGAGTCACATGTTAGAAACAAAATGTAATGCTGAGAAACTAAAAGACAAAAGTCAAGGCTTAGGACCTGGAAAAACACAATTCTGGATTGTATCGAGCCAAATTGTCGTGAGACTACTGTATATTTATTTGTATATAGAGAGTTATTCAATGTCTGAGTCTGCTGTATATTTATTTGTATATAGAGAGTTATTCAATTACGAAACGTATTATGTGTGTTATACCAATAATAAGACAATGTGTTGTTATTTAATTCTGTGAATAGACGTATTTCAGACAAATACCAGAGGCAGGCCCACCGACAGAAATTTCGGGCCCCTGGGCATGGCTGTCACGGGCCCCCGTGCTGATAATAACATTTTCAGCTCAGTCCGGGCCCCTAAAACTCGCCCTAAAACTCGCCGAGCCCCTTGGCATTTGCCCCCCCCGCCCCCCTCTCGACGGCACTGACTAGAGGTGGTCATGAATGGAGACTCTGAGAACCACTTTCTGGTTTTATCTATAATACAAATTTTACATCCTATGTTCCGGTGTCTGTCATCGCGACTTCCGTCTGTCATCGCGACTTCCGTCTGTCATCGCTACTTCCGTCTGTCATCCAACATGGCGGCATAAACAATTCAAAGATGGCAGAAACATTTACTGTTTTCTTCTTAACATGCATGATCCGGCTACCAACTGGCCAGCCGAGTAAGAATTGTCTCAACATGGCTGCCAGAAATGACATTGGACCAGCCATATGTTTAGTGCCGAGGTGACAAAACACTGCACACTAACATACGGCAGGTAAGATCGTGAATGCCAAATGGCAATCACAGTGTAATACTGTTTTCGACCGCCTCAATCTTTAACAAAGATCAATAAAGCGATCTTAGGAGAGGTAACAGAAAATAATGCCAAAATATTCTGTTTTTTTTTTAACGCCGCCATTGCCAGCATGGTAGGGTGTAGTGTGCCTACCACATCAACATTGTTGGCGGCGCTGATGCACGTCTGCCATGCCTACAGAGCGGCGGGGTGAGTGTGCCCGCTATCATCTGCAGGGATGGCAGAAAGATGGGTTTTAATCCTTGCCCAAACCGGCCAGACCAGCAGGGTGTGTGTACTGCCGGTCGGCCAGAATGGCAAGGAAAGGGGTTTTTCCTGCCACTCGGACAGAGGGGAGAGGAGGGTGTGCCTGTACCCTCAGCCGGAAATGGCAAGCAGCGCAGGTGTGCTTGAGTGGGACGGAGTGGAAGGGTGTTGTGTGCCGACCACATCCGTCACCACCGCCAGCTGTGAATACTGCGAATACACTGTGTTACTCTCCGAAACAGATTATAAACCGAACGTGGTTCCATAGGCCTATATATACCTCACAGTATCGTAATAAATTTATGGTGTTCAATTTGTTATTAAAGGAGAAGCAATCATAGAAGAAATATTTACAAAAATCGTTCAATTAATATTCTGTGTTATGTTCCACAATCTCACTTTTAAACCAAAATTATGAATACCTCAATATAATGTAATATTTATATTGTTTAAATTGTTTTTATTTCTAAAATATGTCTATTTCTAATGTACAATTATTTCCCTTTATTACTAACCTAAAATACGTCACATTTTTTTTTCATTTTTTGACTATTACGTCACATGAATGAATTGAATAAGGGTTGAGTTTGAGAAGCGCCGTACACAACGTTTACAATGCAAAATAACCCATTTATGATGGGGGCTTCACACAGAGGGTGTATAGAGGGGGTCCAGTTTGAGGAGGGCCCCCAAAATATTTTTTAAACTAAATATTAAGTGCATTATCTCATGTCAAAATGTAGTGACTCCCGAAGATGCCTAAAATCCATTGGTTCGGTATTGGCTTCACAGAACTATAATGTTGAAAGCTTTGATATGTCTTTTTTTTTAAGAGGCCTAATGTTTTCTGCGTCTGCGGCCTCAACTGAAATGATGGAATACTATGTTTTTAATTGAAGGTCAGCTAAAAGCTACACAACGATTCTTTCTTCTCGGGACCAAGCTTGAGAAGCGTCAAAAAATTATCTCATGTCAAAATGCAGGGGCAGCCCCCAAAGAGGCCAAGTCCACCGGGCCCCTAAATCCCTAGGTTCTGCAGTGCCGGGTCGGCAATTTTTCTTAGTTAATTGTACTATGCTACAATGTGTATAACAGTAAATAAACCACCTGATAAACATGTAGCGTTTTGCTTAACACAAGCACTCACGTCTCTCTATTTTTTAAATACGCCATGTTGAACATCATAAAACATTAAATGAATAACTGCCTGGAAAGGAGTCTATTAAAACATTATGAAGGAATATGATTTTAAGAGTTGTTGTTTATGTTTACCCATAGTGAGGATTATTTTCTTTGGGAGGAACTATTTAACATATGAACTTTATTTGATGTATCATTAGGTGTCCCTATTCTCAAATGTATTTTGGCTACAATAATCTGTTCATGTCCTTGGGGCCACTGCAAGTATATAGACTGATTGTTAACGAGCTAATATATATATCACCATTTTCAACTCCAACTGTGTGCCTACTCGCCGGTCCGGGTACCGGGCCTTTGATAACTAGTTACAGTAAAATATACTTTTAAATAGCCACTGTCAATTAAATCAAGTAATACAATAATAGACAAAAACTTTCTCATTGGGAGCCACTGAAGACTCAAAGCAGAGCTAAAATTCTCACAAAGCCACCATTGCTATTAAGTTTGATGTTTTTGTACTAGTTGTTTGAATGAATTCTACATAAGCCGCTATGTGATGTTAATGGACTAACAGTTGTTTTAATTTAGATTTCCAGCTGTGTTCTAGTTGAACTGATGTGTACCTGTATTGTATTTCTCAGCATGGAGCTTATTTTTGTGTGAAACTGCATTTTTTGAGTTGATGTTTTTTTTTTTAAAGATTGTCTTCAGAAGCGGATTTGATGGCGAGCGTACAGGGGTGGGGGCGCCCGGGGCCACAAATCGATATGGGTCCCCACAAAACCCAACTATATATCCTATTTGATGTCTGCCTTTATATTAAGGGCCAAATATCTTCTTCGCCCCGGCCCTAAACGACCCTAATCCGCCTCTGATTGTCTATTGAAAATATCACCGAGGAAGAACTCAAAATGAACGCAGACTCTTAGCTTTTGTTGTTGTTTTTGTGGTTTTTTTTTTATTATGCCTATTTTATTTTCTAAGCTATTCGATATTCAGCATAACTCGTTCTTCGTAAATGTAATAGTTATTATAAGACTATTTGTAATTCTGTGTATATTCTCACAACAAATATAAACCACAACTTGTTTATTGCAAAGATTTAGATCATAGCCTAGTTGAAGTACAACAAAAGTTAACAGAGAACTAGACAACAGAATAAGTAGTCGTCCCAGGCCTTGTACCTTAAGACACTTTATCGATCCAGAACTACCCAGTGGCTTTCAGTTCGATCTCCGCTAATGTTGACTTCTTTTCTAGCATGAAGAATGAAATTAGGAAGTTGTAAAGTAGCTAGCGTGCTGGGTGACTTTTTTTTATTCATGTTTTATTTTTAATCGCAAAATTTGATAGCAGGAGAGTGTGTGTGTGTGGGGGGTGTTGCTATGTTACTTGAGTCAACAATATGGCAGGTCAAACTCAACAAGTTTTTAGAGACCGTGTAGTACTTGAAACAAAGTGATATTAGTAATCTTTTAATAGCGTTGCGACAATTTCATGTTAATTTTAGTGCAGTGAAGTCTATATTTGGATTTTTTTTTTAAATATTTGTATGAAAAGTTTGTAAAATTTGAAAAAAATAGTTCATTGTTTAGACTGTTTTAAATTGTTTAGACTAGTTTAGATTGTTGAGACGTTTAGATCGTTTAGACTATTGTAGAAGAGACGATGTTAAACTTAAAGACTTAATCCGTGTGTTTATGGCACAGTTAAATTATATAATCAATTCTTCAACATGGCGACTATGTATTACAGACCTTACACATCTGAGGTGAGAGAAAAAGTCATCTAGTCAGTAATATAATTAATAAAAGTTTTATTATTATATTTACACTCATCAGTCCATTAATTGCATAGAAACGTTTTTTATTAAATGAAGCCCTACATCAAAGACTATATATCGATGTCTAAGTAGCCTACAGGTTAGATTTATAAAGCAAATTGAAAGCTTTTTCATTCATATATCATGTCTTGAAAAAAAAACAAAGATTTGTAAATAGGTCTGTGTGTTTTTATGAATGAAAAGCGTCATTTGAAACAAAAGCGAATAACAACAATTTCCGCGAGAGATTTTAACACAAAACCGAGGGCTATTTAGATAGTGAAGCGCCATATGCACAATATATATAATCTGTGGTTTCTATTGTATAAATAAACGAAAAAATTCATAAACTCAAACTGTGTATAAAAATAATTACAATAGACGGGAGTGGCATTTAGTAACATTTTAAGACGAAATTAAACAATGGTGAAATAAAAGTTTATGCACTCTGCCTAAAAATATATGTTTTGTACTTTGTTTGGTGTTTTCCTTATAGATTAAGGCAAAAGGCATTTCCGTAATTATAAGAATAAATACAGTATGTTTCCTGGTGTATAATTCTTTATGTATTATTGTATATAACTCTTTTTCCTGGTATATAATTCTATAAATACCGAACGTTTATGCTGTATCCTCCATTCTAATGCAGGCTTTATACAGAACACAAATATTATATTATTTTACTAAGCACTTTTATACAGACATAGAAATAAATGGCTCTCAATGTAATGTAGGGCAGATACTACATCCGTCTCAGTGTAGTGTAGGGCAGATACTACATCCGTCTCGATGTAATGTAGGGCAGATACTACATCCGTCTCAATGTAGTGTAGGGCAGATACTACATCCGTCTCAATGTAGTGTAGGGCAGATACTACATCCGTCTCAATGTAGTGTAGGGCAGATACTACATCCGTCTCAATGTAGTGTAGGGCAGATACTACATCGTCTCAATGTAGTGTAGGGCAGATACTATATCCGTCTCAATGTAGAGTAGGGCAGATACTACATCCGTCTCAGTGTAGTGTAGGGCAGATATTATATCCGTCTCAATGTAGTGTAGGGCAGATACTACATTTTACTCAATATGATATAGGACATCTACTAAATTCCTCTCAATATGATATAGGACAGCTACTAAATTCCTCTCAATATGATATAGGACATCTACTAAATTCCTCTCAATATGATATAGGACATCTACTAAATTTCTCTCAATGTGGTATAGGACAACTACATTTTGGATTGTCTATTCTTTAAGTCTATCCACCTGCCTCTCTTATGTGCTCCTTCCGGGATAGCTGCATTATAGTTTTACAATGGGTATTATGGTGCGAAACATGAACAAACGTGTCAACTTTCGCTTTTTAACTGTGACCAGGAACTATTCCAGAGGACCCACCAGGTCGTAAGTACTAACTCCTTTGGGTCTCCACCTGTATCCTTCTTTCTGCCTCAGCACGCGGTATCCATGATTGACCCCTATTGACCGGAATAGGAGATCACTTGTGACCTGTTCATCATGTACTTGTTGCCGAAGATAATGGTGTTGCATTTATAGTACTTGTATATTTAATTTGTATTTAGCTAATGGTGTTGCATTTATAGTACTAGTATATTTATTTTGTATTTAGCTAATGGTGTTGCCTTTATAGTTCTAGTATATTTAATTTGTATCTAAGTGTTTTTCGATGAAACGATGGTCTGACTATCGTAGATATGTACTTGTAATGATTATCACTGTGACAAGGTTTACAGTCATGATGTAGGCCTACATTTTTCTAAACACGTTGACCGGTGACATCCAAAACAAAACTCTTTTCCCTTTGGTGGAATTTAAAGACAAAATTCTGCACGACTGTTCAATACGTTGACACACGCAGGCTCAGGGCCGCTTTATCAACTAGGTACAGTAGGCACTGTGCCTAGGACCTACGGACTTTTCAAGGGCCTACGAAAGCCAGAATATAAAGTGAAAACAAGCTCTGAATGCCAATAAAATGTAATAATGTTTGTTTTAAAGTAACTGTATATAACCATGTGAGATGAACACGTCAAGCTGCAGCGCTGTAGATCTGTAAATTACAGTATGTTAACTTTTCGGCTCATTGTCTTAACAAAGTCACATATGACGTCCTCAAAGTTTATTTAGATTTCAAATTGCAAACAAGTGCGGGTGCATTCTTGAAAAATATTAAAAATGAAGATGGGGAGGGCCTACGACTTTGAAAGTGCCAGGACCTACGATGACTTTAAAATGGCACTGCGCAGGCTGACTGTAAAAAAGTTTCCAATTTCATGTACCATCTTACCTAAGCCCCTCCTGTACTATTATCTCCCCTACCTAGGATTATCTCCCATCCTACGATGTACCTCCCTCCCCCCCCCCACCCCCACAAACAAACCTTTTCAACACACACACAGAGATTATCATTCCATTATGAAAAAAAGTTCATTTGTTTGCGAACGTACGTGTGAGGGGGTACCCGCGGTTATACTTGTGTATCATTTGGGGCACAGTCGCAAACAGGGACGAGGCGTGAGTGTTGCCGGTCATAACTCTTAGAGAAAAATTTATTGATCTTTTCATGCTATATACAAAGCACAATCGAACATAGATTTATATATTTGTATAAATTATTAGATTAACCAAATGTACGGTTTATATGTAAATGAATATTATATTATATATATATATATATATATATATATATATATATATATATATATATATATATATATATATTTAAACTTGTAGTTATTTTATTATGACGGATAATGCTACATGTATTCAATAAACACATTACCATTATATAGCATTTACTAAAAATATGAGTACGACCGGCAACACTCACGCCTCGACCCTGGTCGCAAAAGTTTTGAGAATCACTGGTCTATGGTATAATTTCCGCCAGCATTCATCAACTCCTGACTTGAGGTGGTCTAAATGTGCACACTGCTGTGTTGGAGAGTAACTGATGGAGGCGTGCATTGATTGAGCCGGAGCGTGCACTAAGTTTATAGATCATTGTTTATGGTGCAAGTTAGTAAAAAGCCTTCTAAGAAAGAAAATTCAGTAAGCTGTGGAGTATTGTGAGACTTAAACAACTATACTATACGCATATTAAATAAAGTATAAGTCTGTTTTAACATTTTTTGTTATGACGTCACCATCAGTTAACTTCGGACTGTTTCAAGACTTATAAAAAGTTTCTGGTTGTAATATATGTAATATTTCACTCAAAGCAAAAAAAAAAAAATAATAAATAAATAAAAGCTCCTTAATTAGACTACCTTGGTACTTGTATGGTCATTGCCCTGTTGGCTATGGTGGGATGAAAGAAGGGCACTGCGAAAAACTGTTCCATGGTGGTTAAAGTATCTAAGATAAATACCTCCTCCTTACAAGCTCAGGCATTATGACTCAAATGGACAACATTTGAAAAAGTTATTTTCTTAAATACCTTGAAATCTGACATCTCAATTAAATAACATGACATTCTTCACAGTTTGGAATAAATGTTGTTGTTTTCTCCATTTGTTTAGCCAATAAAAGATGGAGAGTTACCTCCCTATGATGCTGTCGAGAACATTCTACCAGAGTACCAGTATATATTTGTTGATCCTAAATCTGACAGGTCTAAACCTCCGCCACCATCACGTTATGTTGGTCCCCCAGATAGAGGGGCCTATACAACAACTACAACCACAGCTATCACAAGGTATGATACAAGACCTACAGGCAATATATCTTGTGACACTATTGTGTTAAACTCATTGAAATATTTCAAGATCAGATGTCATCTTGAATTGATTTTAACACTTACCTACTTTAAAGTAAATGTAATATGTTTATCTAAGATCAGATACCATCTTGAAATGATTTTAACACTTACCTATTTTAAAGTAAATGTAATATGTTTATCTAAATTGAAACTTGAAATATTTCATTTTGAATTGTACAGTTGTAGCCTATAAACATTAAAATAATGTCCTCTAGAGATCCCAACGATCTAGACAACACTCACATGAATGTTTTGGAATACCAGATGAGGGACCTGGACAATTACAGAACTGCTGTACAAAGAATGGGTCAGGACATCTTAACACTGAGAACACAAGTAAATTTTTCATCAGGGAAAAATCATTTTATAGCATACATACTGAATTGGATGAGTAAATGATAAATAATAAACATATCCCTGATATCACACAGATATCCCTTCTAATATAAAGATCCCCCAGTATTTCTTGTATATCTGTTTTTACTAGGAAAATAAATAAAAGTTTAACAAAATACAAACAGAAAACATTTAAAAAATAATCATAAAATGATTAAAGGTATAACAGAGAAGAACGGTCAATATGTCTAAAATCTTTTTTAACAAACTTTTTTTTAGATTCGTCAATTAGAAGGAGAAAACAGTAAATTAAGGTTGGATGTTTCTCATTATGATGACAGCAGGAAATTGTTAATTGACGCAGCTGATTTAGATTCTTTGGCACGGCCAGAACTTCAAGCTCGATATGGTAATAATTTTTATTACTTCTAATATAAAAAAAATTATCATTTTTGGAAATATTCATTCTTTGTAAAAATATCTTATATTGTACAATAATGATTTTTAATCAGGATCTGACTAATTATTCTTATGCAGTTGTTTGATTTTTATTTTAGAAACATTAAAATAGAAAAAAAAGGGAAAAAATGTATTATTAACAGAGCTTATTAAAATATTTTCTGATTGTTCTTTATCATCAGCAACTCTGAGACAGAAGCTAGCAGTTCAGACTACTGAATTAAAAGAATATAAAACCAGGGTTCAAAAATTGCAAAATGAACTCATCAAGGTGAATGATAAAAGCAAATTATTTAGTAGTGAATAGAAGTTATGCTGTAACACAGGTTAACACAGAAGGGACAGAAAGATTATTGTCTAAAAATGATTAACTTGAATGGGTATTTTAAAAATACATACATTTTTAATCACAATAAATATCATTGTTAATTTTCATCATTCAATATATTATGTAATTATTATTGTAATGAAAAACAGATACTGTATTATTTGCTTGATTTCTAATTGCAGCAAATATCATGTGGGATTTTTATAATCGCAACATAATTCATATACTTTATTTCTAATAGCAAGCAACCTTAAGTAGAATATTTATAATAGTTTCACATGACTCACGTAAAAAGCTTTACAAATACAAAGAGTTTATATTAAAATGTATTTAAATAGTTATTTTTTTTAAATATGTCTCAGCATTTCACTTTGGTTTTCAGAAAAATGACAAAGAAAAAGATTATTTGAAAATGTCCCATGCACATGCCTCACAACAAGAATTGCTACAGAGGCTTCAGGATAAAGTTCAAAAACTCAGAAAGCTGGAAGAAACTTGCAGAAAACAAGAGAAGGTCATTGAAAAGTTGGAAAGTGTATTGTACAAGTTAAAAGGAAAATCAAACAAAGGTATGAATTTTTATGTTTGGTAAATAACATTTCTAAATATATGCCCTAAGAATACAATGTACTTTCATTTTTAACTGTAACATTTATTTGATTTATCCACGCATTGCATGCAGTACTGTATTAAACAATGAGCAAAATAATCACATGCTAAGGGCATCATGAGAGAAAAGCGCACTGCACAAAAGAAATATTGCTAATATTAATGTGATTGAATTTTGACCCATCTTCAAAATTTAATTAGAAAATGAGCAACTTCTTTTTACTCAGCATTCATTTTCACACTCAAGAAGTTGAAAATCCATAAACAAGGCAAGCTAGATGTCTTATCTGTATAATGTTTAGAAGCAGATGTGTAACTTAAAGTTAATTTAAAAATATCTGACAAAATATGTTGCAATACAATGTGTGGGTAGAGGGGTGGGGGGCAAATTTAGTCAGTGCTTAGGGAAACAAAGGGACTTAATTGAATTTCTTTTGCTGATAATTTGTCATTGAGTGGTATTTTTTGACATAAAATAATTGGTACATGTATCAATGAATTAAGTTATAGTAAGATATTTATAGTATTTTAACCATTTTTTTTTAGATTGCATTATTCTGATTTATTTTAACATAAAAATGTTTAGATGGAGTAATGAATGAAGCTCAAAGTGCATTAGCAGATGAAAACAGAAGATTAAGAGAACAGCTTGAAGATATGAAAGTATGTAGTATTACATTAAAGAATTAGTCAGCATGAGATATAACTTTCATTTAAAAAAGTTTCATTTTGTATTAAGGATCAAATGGCGAGAGCTGGGATGGGAGGTGGTGACGAACTAGAAAAACTTGAGCTCTACCAGGCACTAGAGAGAGCAGAAGGAAGAATTATGTCCCTTGAAAGACAGGTAAATTGACAAAGTGTAATTTGCATACAAAATAAATTTTAAAAATGCACGTCTTTTAAAAATAATGTTAATATTATTAATCTTTACAAGAAATGAAACTAGAGCTATTTGATGTTACATAAAACCTTAAATACTCTTACATGAAATTTCAAAACTTTAAGTACACTCATATACTTTAAATTTTTTTTTTTTAAACTTCAACTTAAGACCTAATTCTAAATTAAATTGATATATATTATTATTAATTACCTAATAAACATTTTTAAGCCAACTTAGTTTTGTTTGTAAATGTAGAGTCTATAGGTAATAGGAATAGTAAAGAAAAAAAAGAAAAGATACAAAGTTTTTAAATTGACTATTATAGAATTTATTTATTTTTTTAAAGATATTATATTCTATATTTGACACAATAAAAAGAAAAATACAGGAAAAGCTATTTTTCTCTGATTTCTATATATTTGATGAGATACTGTAATTAATTTAACATCACATTTGTCTGCTTGCTGTTTTAGCTTCAAGATAATGCCAGAAACTGGGGTAAAGAGAGGGCAGATTTAAATATAAGGGCAAACGAAGCAGAGCATGGATTTGGTAGATCAGGTGGAATGATTCTCCATGACTATCCTGTATTGGTAAGAAGTCACTGTTTAAAAAGTTTTAAATAGTTTTAAAACTTTATTTGTTCTTATAATTGCTATTTTTAACTTTAAAAAATCTTTTCCCCCAGGATTCTATGTATAGCAGGTCATATTCAAAACTTGGACCCTTACTGAGATAAAGATTTCAACAATGTGTGTCATACATTTTTATTTGTTTGTAGTATGAACTACAGTCAGATACATTTCCTAAAGCCAATGTCTATTGATTTAAGATATATCTTTATTCTCAGTATATAGATTTTTCTTTATTAATCTGCCATTAAATAAATTAATCAGTTAGTTGGAGAGTGAATATAAAAAAGACGTGGTATAAACATTATAAAAATGAAAAGTCTTTTGATAAACAGAATTGTTAAATGTACTTTCACTTATAATGTTAAGATTTAGCAAAAAGATATTTATTTTTGTGTAGTAATGCAGTAGATTAAAAAAAAATGTAATATGTTGTATTAATTCTTTTGTTGTATATATACATATTCTGAGGATTAAAAATATTACATGACTATATTATATATGTTCAAATTCCTTTTATCATGCTACTTTAATATATTTCCTATTGAAATAAACAACAATGAACAAACATGATTTTTAAATTCTTTTTTGACATTAAAATTAATTTTTAGCTCTTATTCACAAGAATATTACTTATAAATTTAATGCATTTTAACTATTTTGGAGTACTTTTATTACTTACAGATTTTAACCACAACGGGTTAGCAATTTTTTTTAGTATAAAGTTTAATAGAAGATCAAACATCCCCTCAGATCTGCTAAACAAGAAATGTATGAAATATTAATTCTAACCCATATTCAGCATCTATATACATATCACTGATGCTTTTTAAACTCTACTTTCTGAACTATAGCAGTATAATTTCATATCATCCAAATAGGTCAAGGAGAACATTTTAAAAACGATTTTTTTCTTTCATTACTGTATGTTGGTTTTTCATTGTTGTTATTTATTTTTTTTGTTGTTGTTTTTTTTTTGCCTTAAACAACTTAATAATGAATGAATATAAATAAAAATAAAAAATAATTACTCTATAACTTAGAATACCATTTGTCAAACCTAAAACTAAACTTTCCTGACTTTGTCATATGGTTAATAGTAGAATTCAATTCATGCCAAAAAAATAGTATAAATATATAAATAAATATTTATGTTTGGAATTCCCTCTGTTTGGTGCCTCCATCACTATTGCACTATTGCCTATGTTGAGATGAAAAACAGCATTAGTAAACCATCCCATTAGTGCCTCAAAGGATCTAAGTGATGAAAGCTCATCCTTTCAGGAATTTTCTAAAAAACAACAATTATTGATTTTACATCTTAACATGTTTTAGCTGTTTGATAACAAATCTGAATTGGAAAAGATTATTTCTTTTAAAGTTTTCTTATGGTGATCCTATTGGGAGAAACTTTAATAAGAGAAATTAATAATTCCTCATGCTTTTCATGTGATTGTTAATCAACTTTTAATTTATGTTTGTGTTTGAAATGTAAAATCTGCTGATAAGCTTTTCTCTCATTGATTTCCATTGCTTGTCATTTACTTGTCGTATACTTGCATGCCACTATTTTACGGGTCCTCTCTCACCACCTTTTGAGTAGCTGTTTGAAAAAAGTATTTTATGCAAAATATTCTTAGAAGAAAGTACTTTATATAAAACATTAGTAGAAGGAATTAAATAACATAAAACATTATAAGAAAAAAGTATTGCACATTAGTCATTAACTATTCAAAATGTTCCATTCTTTCACGTTTTTTGCCAGTTTGGATTAGTGTTGGGAACCAACATGGTATCCTAGCTATCTAGAAAAGATATAGCTGTCATTCACCTTTACCACTAAATTCAATGCCATATTAATATTATTCCACACATTTTTTAATCCAATCCAGACAGGTTTCATAAGCATCTATACACAGTATTTGTATTTTCTTTATAAAAACTCAAAGGTCACAAAAAAGCAGAAATAAGCATTTTTTAATAGAGGGATATGAATTAAGTTGTAGTTATCCAAAACATTGCCATTTCAAAGAGAATGAAATAAAATGCCCAATCCATTTTTTATTTCATTCATTTACAATGCTATGAACATTGCATATGATTTGGAAACACTTTGGCAGATCTTTTGCATGTGATAGATTCTTTATACAAAATAACACATAACTTAATCGCTTAAATAAAATAGAAGAATTATTGAACAATTAAAAAATTAGAAGACTTAAATTTTAAGACCACATAAGAAAAAAAATCAATACATGGGTAAAATCCATACTAAGTAGCAAAGAAAGTCACTGCTTAAAAACAATTGCTGCTGAAAATAAAAATTTCCTAGTAATCATTAATACAAACCCAGATGCAAGAAAAAATACTCAGATGCTTGAGTTTTTTTTTTCAACAACGTAACACAATTAACTGTATAACCCTAATGAATTTAAAAATCTTACTTTATATTTTAAATCCTTCATGTTTGTAGTATTACACATTTTTAAGTTTAATTTAGTTTATTGGAGTACGATGAGAATAAGCCTAATGTTTCATGACAGACCTGTTTATGATAATAATTCCTAATTAAATGAGACTTTTACTTCTCAAAAAGTGGAGTATTTTAACAAAATAAAATTGATTTAATATTTGTTGTACTGAATAGTGTTGTTTTAGTCCCATGTCATATTTTAGTTTCAGTTTTTATTTCGTTTTTTCTGTAATAATTTCCGTTTTCGTCTAGTTTTAGTCTTGCTGCTAATTTTAGTTTTAGTTTCAGTTCTCGTTGACGAAAAGTCAACATTTTCGTCAATGAAGGTTTTAGTTTTAGTTTTCGTCAACGAAAACAACACTAGTACTGAACAGCATTAATAAAAAAGCTACTTTTTTAAAAATTATTTATTGTACACCTCCATTGGTGTTCCTACCATACAAGCAGTGGCGCTGATGCATGTATGCCATGACTACAGATCGGTGGGGTGGGTGTGCCCGCTAACATCTGCCGGCATTGCAGAAAAAAGGGTTTTAAGATCTGTCCAGACTGGCCAGACCAGCAGGGGTGTGCCAGACCCGTAGCGTGAAAATTCTACAGCAGGGGCCAGGCATTCTACAGCAGGGGCCAGGCAATAGCAGGGGGCATGTAATACATTTTACTAAGTAGAACAAATAAGCAGGGGAGGGCAGACAAAACGCAGGGGGTCCGGCCCCCCTGCTCCCCCCCGCACGCTACGGGCCTGGGGTGTGTACGGCCGATCGGCCAGAATGGCAAGGCAAGCTGTTTTTTTCCTGCCACTCGGACAGAGTGGAGGGTGTAATATACCTGACCCCCCTGCCAGAAATGGCAGGCTGCGAATGTGTGCTTGAGTGGGACATAGTGGGAGAATGTTGTGTGCCGACCACACCCGTTACTACCACCAGCTGTGAATACTATGGTCTCGGATAGTCCTCATTGACCATAGTACCACCACCGTCGCAAAAGGTGTTTTTTTTTTTCCTGGCGAGGAGAACCCGAATGATCTTTTCCCCATAGACCATAGTAGGCCTATGTCTTACAGACCAGGATAGCCAAATGGCTAAAAAAAAAGTTGTTTTTTTTTTTAAATAAAATATTTTACGTAGCCATTGCCAGCGTGGTAAGGTGTAGTGTACCTACCACACCAGCACTGTTGGCGGCGCTGATACATGTCTGACATGCCTACAGAGCGGCGGGGTGAGTGTGCCAGCTAACATATGCCGGCACTGCAGACCAGCAGGGGTTTCTACTGCCACTCGGACAGAGTGAAGGGTGTAATATACCTTAACCCCCTGCCCGAAATGGCAGGCTGCGAAGGTGTTCTTGAGTGAGACAGAGTGTGAATACTATAGTCTCGGATAGTCCTCATTGACCACAGTACCACCACCGTCGCAAAAGGGTTTTTATTTTTTTTTTTTTTTTGTTAATATGAAAAAAGGCTACGATATTTGCAATAATGTTCAAATGTGGTTACATGACTCTATTAAAACTAAATGGAGTTTTTCAATGAATGACGTGAGGTTCCCATTTAAGTTGTATTTTTCTATTACTTTATTTCTTTAATTTACTAAATCTTGTAAAATTTACCATGGCGGAGCACTTTGTAGTATTTCTTTACTATGTAAATTAATTCTCGAGTACATTCAAGGGAACCTACTTATGTCAAACCATTCCGTAATTTCTCAAATGAGTTTATTAAATTATCCCCCTTTGTAGACAGGGTGGATAGATAATTTCTGTGGAATTATTAGTTAATGCCACGAGAGTCTGAGCCCGGATCCCTGCGATTTCGATTTCATTAGTTCGATGACAAGACTTAACTTGGGTTAAACTAGGACAAAGGTGGTTTCTGTTGTGGACTACATTGGCCTGGAATCGAGTGTTTCCAACCTTGACCCCAATGTATATAAAAAAGGAATGGAATATCGTATTTTTTTAGCGAGAGAAATTGTTTTGATAAATATTATTGATACTTTACCTCTATAAAAGTTCCAAATAAACAAATAGTTTGTCTAGCTGTATTAGTGGTTTTAAACACAACACACACAAACAGTTTGTCTATCTGGAAGAGCGATTCTAAAGGGGCTGTCCATTATTTAGGCCTATGTCAACAATTTTTTTTGCGATTCCCCCCCCCCCCCCCAACCTTTTTGTCAACAACTTGTCAAACTTCCATAGACCCCCTCCCCCCCATAAAATTACGTCAAATTTGATTACCCCCCCCCCCTCTAAAATAACAATAATAGGGAAAAAAGCAATATGTTAAATAGACTAGGCCTAGTTTACAACTGCAACAAAAAAGTGAATAAAAGTAAAATGTTTAGAAATAATAATAATAAACTTTTAACTTATAAACATATTTCCAATTTATACCTACAAAGGCTTACTTTAAACAGAAAAGATATTATATATGGTTTACAAAAATGTATGTACATTACACCTTTAAATTATGAACATACTTTAAATTAATATAACACTTTGAAGTCTATTTAATTATTTACAAAGATTTGTTCTAACTTCAAGCAGAAACGAGATTAAAAAGTTAAACTATAAATACACTTTTAATTTATTAACATATTCTTTTTTTACAAACAAATCCAAATCTTATAATCTCCCATGAAGATGTCAAACGTTCCTCAATCGTTATTATTGGCATATGTTCTGGGTGAATAATTTCTTGTGGAACCGAAACACCAGACAAGACAACATTTTCTTCATCAAGCCATTCTGCACTTATTATCACCCATGAGCAATAATTGCCATAAGCTCTCTTTGTCTTTTGACAGCCACTCGCACTGGACGAATTCTTTGCTTGTAGTATTTGACTTGGCCCAAGCATACATTGTTGGTGCTGTTGAACATGATTCTTTAACATGGCTTGCGAAGTAACATAAAGGTGACAGATTTTACAGATCCGTTCAAACAATAGCAACTGAATAGATGGACAATATATATCAAATGGAAGAATTTTGAATGCTTTTGCCAATCGAGGTAGTATGATTTCAACTTTCACAGACTGATTGAAGAAAAGAGATGGAAATCTATGTGAATTTATATCAGATACTTCTGGTTCTTTAAGGCCCTCATTAGTTTGGCGGACTGGAATCGGTGGGGGGATAAATCTATCAGCAATAATATGAAAGTGCGAGCTTCTTATCGGTTGTCGACAAGTTAAATCACAACATTTGACAATTTGTTGATAGTACTGACTTTTTCTTACATATGTTTTGGTACTAAACACTCCGCTGCTGTTGGAAAATTGTCTATGCTTACTTGCTTTCATATTTCTAACAATGTTTCGCCAGCGTATTTGAAGTATAATTTTTCCAACTCTTCATCAATTTTTCGACCTTGTGTGCCAAGGTGGCTTCCAAAATGTTTATGTGGCAAAATTAGTAGGAATATAGTTAGCTTAATAAAAATACTGAATGTTAGGCGAGTGTGTAACACAGGACTACAAACGCTGCTTAATTTTCCTTTATTAAATAATTATATTAAATTTAAAAAAGTAACAATGTTGACGTCAACTTTTCTTGACCTCCCCCCCCTTCCCTTGTCAACAATTGTCATAAATTTTCTGACCCCCCTCCCCCCTATTTTGTTGACGTAATTAATGAACAGCCCCCAACACAACACACACAAATAGTTTGTCTATCTGTAAGAGCGGTTCTAAACACAACACACACAAATAGTACTACTAAGTTAGGGGCGGGTGGAGGTCGTTCTAAGCGTAGAAAAAAAATTTAGGGTTTATTAGAGAAACGTGAAAAAAAATACTGTATAGATTTACTGATCAGATGGGGTGGAGATAGAGTCATGGTTCAGGTGTGGTTGGGATATAGTCATTGTTCAGGTGGGGGTGGAGATAGAGTGATGGTTCAGGTGGGGTGAAGATAGAATGATGGTTCAGGTGGGGTGGAGATAGAGTGATGGTTCAGGTGTGGTGGAGATAGAGTGATGGTTTAGGTGTGTCGAAGATAGAATGATGGTTTAGGTGGGGTGGAGATAGAGTGATGGCTCAGGTGGGGTGGAGATAGAGTGATTGTTCAGGTGTGTCGAAGATAGATTGATGGTTTAGGTGGGGTGGAGATAGAGTGATGGCTCAGGTGGGGTGGAGATAGAGTGATTGTTCAGGTGTGGTGGAGATAGAGTGATGGTTCAGGTGTGGTGGAGATAGAGTGATGGTTCAGGTGGGGTGGAGATAGAATGATGGCTCAGGTGGGGTGGAGATAGAGTGATTGTTCAGGTGTGGTGGAGATAGTGATTGTTCAGGTGTGGTGGAGATAGAGTGATGGTTCAGGTGTGGTGGAGATAGAATCATGGTTCAGATGTGGAGGGGTAGAATCATGGTTCTTGTGTAGTGGAAATAGAATCATGGTTCTGGTGTAGTGGAAATAGAATCATGGTTCTGGTGTAGTGGAAATAGAATCATGGTTCTGGTGTAGTGGAAATAGAATCATGGTTCTGGTGTAGTGGAAATAGAATCATGGTTCTGGTGTGGTGGAGATAGAGTCATGGTTCAGGAACAAGCGGGCCTAGGATGACAAGTCAAGCATTCGTCATGTGCTCTTTTAGTTGGGAAAAAATTAAATTGATAAAACAATAAAGTTAAATAAATCATTCAGATTGAATCAATTAAAAGAGTTTTATTAACTGCGACTATGAGTGAAATATAAACTATATTCAAATTATTTATTTCATAAAATATAATCCTCAACTCAACTAATTAAATAAACTTTGAAAGCAACGGAGATCCCGCCAAAATCTAATGGAATCCGCACACACTTGAGAAAACCACTAATTTTTGGGGTCTTCTCTGTTACTTTTTGTTCTTAATGCCACTTAATGGGACTTTATATGCAAGCAGAGTCCTGGATGTGGTGAATGTTCATGTGTTTGCTAAAAGTTCAGTGTACTACCACAACTAATTCAAATGTCAAAGTCAGAGTTTGTATAATCTGCTTAATTTTTAAAATTCGATATTTTGAACTTTATGGGAGAAATTTCATCTTCGAAACAAAATAACGAATACACGTTATTACTTAAACATCTGTTGATGTTCTAAAGTTGCTGGGTGAGAAAAATATCTCCCTTTTGACATTTTTCTTAATGTCATTTTTCTTTACGATATGTGTCTTCTATACTACCAATACATCCCATTTTCCATGTTAGGCTTGTGTTGACATCTTCTTTGTTGACTTTCTGTACACGACTTATCCTGTTGACATTTCCACTGCTTACCTGGTGTGGTCAGTCAAGAGATTAACAACTAATTAGCTTAGTAGGTAGCTAACAGTGTAACCTTCATTGTGAAACTACCACAGTACTTATGTTTAGTGTTATTCTGTGATGCTTGATTACTTCGGAGTGTACGCTAACTTTCATTTTCCCTTTTTATTAATCTTAACTTTTGTTTTGTATAAATTAAATATCAATTTCGTTAATGTTGTTTGTTGTCAGATTGGTCATCTCATATTTCAGAAGTGACCATGCACGATGTCAAACAGAGCCACATAGTAGTTTTATAAAAAGTTAACTCTTTTCAGAGCCACACAAAAGTGAACCTAACAGAAATAAGTATATGAAAAAAAAACTAACTTCAATGGAAACCTCACTAGTGTCAATGAATGTGGCTGTAAGAGTCATAAAGGGGGGCAGGCAAGCCGAGAGGGGGCAGCGGGGTCATTGCCAGGGTGGCCCGCATCTGTAAGGGGGCCCGGCCGCCCCCACTATGTCAATTTTTTCACGACTTATTGTTTATTAAGGGGCCCGCAATGCTGTCCTGCCCTGGGGCCCGTGTTGGCTCTCGGCGCCCCTGGGTGCCACCGTGCAGAGCAGTAGCACACGGCGCCATCATGCAGAGCAGGAGTACAGGGTGCCACCATGCAGAGCAGTAGCACACGGTGCCACCATGCAGAGCAGGAGTACAGGGTGCCACCATGCAGAGCAGCAGCACATGGTGTCCCCATGAAGAGCGTCTGGAGCTAAGGTAAACTAATAAAATTCTTGAGATGGTTGAAATGCTTTCGAACATGACACCTAATGAGATTAAAGAGGAAAATATGCATGTACTAATGTACAATGGAGACATTTGTATTAGGTACCACAAACTGATTTTTTAAAATGGGTATACAGCTTTTTTCAACATGAATATTGCAAGAACTCGAGAATCTAAGATGGTGGACATCAAATTTATTACTATAGCTCAAATAGTTTGAGAGATATAAATTTTTGAAAATGTGACTTTTTCATTTTTTCACAACACCTTCAAAAGTGCCATTTTTGCCAAGCGTTATCTGCAAAAGTATTTCATGTACACCAAATCATTTACATTCAATACAAACACAAATATACATAGAATAAACTCAATTTTTTTCAAAGGTGTAAAATTATAATATCATTAAAATTTATAGCACTGAAAATGGGTTTTCATCATTTTTTAGAAAAAATAAAAAGGGAGATAAATTTTCAAAATTCGTGACATTTCAAAAAATCATAATAAAATTTGTAATCAACACACATAAGAACTAATTACATCAATATGTAGGGTAACTTAAGCTCTATACATTCAATTAGTCATAATATCTTAAGATTATTTATGATTAATATAATAAAGGTTAGAAATAGGTGGGGTAATAAAAAACAAGAAAATTTGTCATTTTCAAAAATTCACAAAAAAAAAGAACTGTTATGTATATATTCAACATTTATATATGAAAATGTAGGATATACATAGTTCTTAACTATAAAATAGTCATTAGACCAATTACTTTTATATATACAGTACAGGGACGGATAAACCCATGCATGTAAAAAAATCAATAAAAATACTTTTCATTAGGGAAAAATCCACTATTAAGTATTATTTGAAAAGTTATATTAGTAACAATAGTAACCGTAACATTAGATGCATACATTTCAATTATATTCTAATTATTTCATAAGTCATGGAACGCTAACAAATAATTTACGCATTTTACCACTACAGGAGCTCACCTAAGTAAGTGCAACTTTCGAAATTTAAGTAATTTTACTTTTAAGTTTCAATTCATGCTTACTTAGAGATAATGTACTGTTTTGTTGATCATTTAGTGATTTTAACTCTAATTTCTTCTTGATATAGTACTACTATTTCATCAAGGACATTTTTTCCAATTATTGACCCTACCCAGGCCCGTAGCCAGGTCAAAGTAAGCAGGGAGGCACCAATACCCAGCAAGGGGGCACCTTTACTTTTTCTATATTTTTTCCTCTTTTTCTTCTTTTTTTAAGCGGGGGGGGGGGGCACTCCACTCCTAACCGGTGGGGGGGGTGCCGGCCCCACAGCCACCCCTGGCTACGGGGCTGACCCTACCATTAAAAGTTTTATTTGTTTTAAATGTTTTATTATGTTTTCATCTATTTCTCTGTTATTATTTGTTTATCAAGAGTTTGAATGTCTGTTGTTTACTTAATATAATAAATAAAAAAAATGAATGAAAAGTTCATTAGTTAATCTCTGTAGTTTTGAAAGAACAGACTCCTTCAGGGGACTGTGTATATTTCTCTTATTCACTCTAAAAGTTGCAAGGCTTTAAAATATATAACCCACATTCAAAATTGGTCCAAATAAGTTACATAATATACTGCTGATATGGTATTTAAACACATAAAAGTCTTTTCTATGTGTTACTTAACTTGATTACCAGTTCTTTTTTTTTTTTTTTGGATTTGTGAGAACCATGTTTAATTAAAGCTAAAAGATGTTCAAACGTCAATAATACTCAAACTGAACTAATATTAATAATAAGATACTTAATAATAATACAAACGCATGAGTGGCTAAGAAATATTTTAATAAAAAAAAATACAGGCGTAACAGTTACATGAGTCCATGACTTGCCATTTTCCTCTTTCAAAACCAGAGTTGAAGAAGTCATGTATTACTAGTCTAGTAGACAAGGCAATAAAGGTATCCCTCCAACTAGCACAGAAACCTTCTATAAAGTATTGAGTTGTACACCGTCTGATAAGGATAATTATGACATTTAAAAATGATTCTGACTTAAATAATAGTGAATTTATGCATATACTAAACATACACAGTTATATTACAACAATAATTGAAAAAATATCCATTCAATAATAGCTATGTTAATTCGGTCGGCCTACAATCTACTATATGTTTACATTGACAACCAATTATCGACCACGTGACCTGTTATATTTGTTTAAATTTGAGACAATAAAACTATCTAACAACGGTAAAAAATATATACTAGTCAATTTTTAATATGTTATCTCTTAGAAAATATTATTATCTCTCTAAAAAAATAGCCAGAAAAAAATAGAAGTGTCCGCAAACATGAGGGGTATCGTTCAATGTACGAAAGCATCAAAATGGCCTCGAGGTTTATCATATTAAAGTTATTATAACTACAACAATAAACATTTCCAAAGAAATATAAAGCTAAAAGAGTAAGGAACAAATAATGTAACTATTTATCTACAAGTTTTTATCGTTTTTACTTACCAACTAGGTGTTTAAGTCCCTATCAAGTTCAATTCATTGTGACTGGTGTAGCGTTGCTAACTTGATTGTCGGCCATTTTCACGGTCGTGCAAGAATGGGTGAAAAATGTGTGTTATATGCTATTTCTTAGCGCTCTGCGCTTTTGGGCCATGCTTACAAATTAAGTTTTATTATAACATTTTAAAAGCAAAATGGACGGGCTTTCTAATGATACTAAAGAAAAACCTACAAAATTAAAAAATCACAAAATAATTTACTTTTTATTATGATTTTTTTATATTAAAAATATTGTTAAATATAATTTAATTAAATGTTTAGTATGGTTGTAAAGGGCATTCATTTTCGCACACATTGATATATTTGACATTACTGTAGGACGAATGGCCCAGAATCGCACGGAGATTGAAAATAGGATAGTCAAATTAGATCGCGCGTCGGCCGGTAAAAAGTGACTTCGGTGATGGTTTTCATTTTAAAAATGTAACCTTTTGTTCTAAATCTACGTAATTAAAATTTACATATTATTGTAGGGCTTACAAAATAGTTTAAAATGATATAATTGTTTATGAGATTTGATCAGTTTTAAGTAGAGAAATCATTAAGTTAAAACCATGCAAATATTGACTACAGTGACGCAAAACCACGATTTTGAGCCAGTTTGTGGTACCTATTTGTATCTTAACTATCACCTGTAACTCAAAATAAGTTTAACATTGTCCTGACACATGATTTGAAGATCATTTGAAGATCCTATAGTGATATAAATGCTGCAAAGTATTTTCGAATTTCGTTCGACAGCACACCTGACATATCACACACAAAACAGATGTTGATCGATCTCATACTTTTTTTTTTTACTTTTTAGTGCATTTTACACTATTTTATGAAAAATAAAAATGTATTTTTAAAAATCTCATTGTTTTATTTTACTTTTTATTTATATTTGGCGCCGCCACTGCTAGCATGACAAGGTCTTGTTTGTCTGTAACATCAGCTTTATTGGCGGCGCTGGTGTGTATATGCCTTGCCTACAGAGCGGTGAGGTGAGTGTGGCCGCTACATCTGCCGGAATGATAGAATAAATGTTTTAGCACTTGACAAGAATGGCCAGACCAGTAGGGTGTATGCACTACTGATCTGCCAGAAGGGTAAGGCAGCGACTTTTCCTGCTACCACGGACACGGGATGGTGTAGTGTCACAGTAGTGTGCCTAACCTCTCTTCCAGAAATGGCAGGCTGCGACAGTGTGGGAAGTTGTAGTGTGTCGACATTATCAGTGAGCTGTGAATACCATGACCGAGTGGGAAGTTGTAGTGTGTCGACAGTGAGCTGTGAATACCATGACCGAGTAGGAAGTTGTAGTGTGTCAACAGTGAGCTGTGAATACCATGACCGAGTAGGAAGTTGTAGTGTGTCGACAGTGAGCTGTGAATACCATGACCGAGTAGGAAGTTGTAGTGTGTCGACATTATCAGTGAGCTGTGAATACCATGGACTCGGTGGTTGTCCTCATTGCCCACGGTACCACGACCGTCGAAAATATTTTTTTTTCTTGGCCAGGAGACCCCATTTATAATGTTAAAGGAATCCTTAGCTTAACCACTGTAACAAAAAATACTTGAGATCAATGAAATAAATGCATGGTGTCTAAAATATTAATATAACGTATTGTGTATGAATATTAGTATACAGTGTACAACGTTTTTTAGCCATTATAATTTTAAAACAAGTACAAATTACATTTTGAAACTGTCTAATTTGTGAGACAGTCTGAGTATTCTGTCAGATATTTCTGTCCGGTGTCGGCAAAGCACCCATTCAGCTATGTTAAACTGGTACAATTTGTTTTAAGATGTGAAATGTCATAACCGTTTATATGGACTTAGCAGATGCTTATATGACCTAGCGAAAGAACAAAGCATTTTTTAAAATTAATTTTATTATTGCTTTTTTATAGCTTTAATACATTTATAAAACTAAGTTTACTGAAAAAGATAAGTAGACAAAAAGATAAGTAGACTTTCAACTATCCGACATAATGTTGATCATTGACATTCCTAAGTCGTAGGCCTAGATCTAAAAAAATATAAATTAAAAATTGCATTAAATATATTATTTTATTCAACTTTTACGTATAATACGCACACATATTTTCATAGATGTGTGTAGCCCCGTAGCGTGAAAATTCAACAGCGGGGCCAGGCATTCTACAGCAGGGGTCAGGCCAATAGCGGGGGGGGGGGGAGGCAGGAAATAAATGTTACTAAGTAGAGCAAACAATCAGAGGGGGCCAGACAAAACGCATGGGGGGCCCGGCCCTCTGCCCCCCCCCGCACACTACGGGCCTGGATCTATGACAAACTTTCGTAGAATAATTTGTAGCGGTCATTTAAATACCTACACTGGCTATTTAGCGTCTTCATCGCAGTAACATCGGAGAATGCAGTTTCGCACAAGTACGTCGTAGAAAATGGTAGCAGGACATTGATGGCTTTGTCTGACAGCAGCGAGTACTCCTCTCATAGTATTCCTTCGGTTTACTGGCAAGTTCCTAATGCATTGTGGTCAAATGGTGCCTCAATTTCACAGGCTTCATCGCATCGTACGATTATGTTTGCAAGCACACGACACAAAGAGGTTGGTCAGCATCGCCCCCCCCCCCGCGATAAAGCCGAATGATATATATTCTAAATTATACTTGGGCCGTTTTCTTTTTAGTTCGTCTTTGGCTGCTTGATCATCAGAATCTTCTGGTCAGTTTTCCTCTTCAAAAATGTATCCATGCTACTAGGTGTCATAACTATTCGTATTATTAGTTATACATTTTGCGTTATTGTGATGATAAGTGTCTGTTTTCACTTCTCTGGTAGCGATTTACACTTTATCTAAGCGTGTACTTATTCACAGACATCACAAATAAATGATTTAAACTGCCAAGTCCTATTCATGTACTTTATATGACGATTACACAAAATATAATTTCAAAATATAAGTAGTATGAAACTATACACTCAAAGATACAAATTCACTGAAACATCACTACTCTATCCTGTGGGCTGCCTATTTTTGTCGAACTGTTTGTCTGTACCACTCTGTTCTCATCCTCCACTCTCTATCTCTCTTCCAATCTCTATCCCTATCAAAAGATATGCTAACTTCTTTTGTAAGACCCTAATTACTGCGTCTTCTCACCTATGTTGTTGCCTCTGAATGGTCCGTCCATCATCGGGGATATTCTGTTATTTCAGTCAAAACAGCAGTAACCCTGAACCTTTGTAATTTAGTGACAAACTAATTAATTCTCATCCATGACCCAATGATACATATTCTTGAAAATGCAATGTTTGACATATATTCTTGTAAATAGGCCTACAATTCTCAACCTAGAAACTTTGGGACACTGATTCTTTTTAACATTAATCAAGCCCATGTGGAAGTTCGGCGCCATACATACGATACCAGACATTAGATAATTAGCTTATTCACACAACATTTATCTCTTGAAAACACAAGGGCGTTAAGCCTTGCTTTTAATTCCAGCCTAACCAGGTCATTTTTTGCCCAGGTATGTGTCACCTAAAAATACAAACTCTCTCTAAACATGACCGACATTGTAATCTCATAGTACCTATGGCGCATTTCTGCCCTTCCAAAGTAGGCTATGTTGTTATAAAATCATTACAGAATGATCAACCAGACCATTTATCAACAATACACGCGCTGTCGCACTTGCGGATGTTTTAACAGTGACGCCAGAGCTCAGAAAGTAAGAAATATTGCCAAGATGACATGACTCGAAAACTCACTACACAAGGACATGTTGTATGCACTCTAGTTCATATTTCAGACGTAGCATAAGCAAGTACTAGCATAGTTTTCAATTCTGCACATTGTTGTCTGTACCTGAAACATTGGCATAGCTTGTATTTTTTTTTTTTTTTTGCTAAAAGCTGACCAATCAACCAAATCGAGCAATAATTTATACGAGAAAATCCCGAATTTCATTGATTTGCCCACGGACCCCTTTGAAGCTCCCCATGGACCCCTAGGATCCGCGGACCACAGGTTGAAAACCTCTGGGTTAAGATCTTTAGTTAATAAAAACAAAAAGTCACACCACACCTTCTTGTATCATACCATTCATACCAGTGTTTAGGTTTGTAACATCCACTGTTCTGTTGCTATATATGGCAAGATCCACACACACACACACACACATTTCCGCCCTTATAGTAGAAAATGTTAACTCTGTGCTACAACCAGTGGGTCATAGAATATAGTTTACCCCTGGCTTACTACAAATGTATACTCTATTTAAAACACGTACAATGCGGTGACATTAAAAATAGAAATGAATAATTTACTTCAAAATAAGCCTAGGCGGTATGCCTACTTCATAAGTAAACCATGACCCGTTCTGTTAAGCTGGTAAAAGACAAATCGAGTAGGTTACATTATAGGCATGACAAACTAGCACAAAATATTTAATTAAATAGCTTCAATTTTTTTAGTGTGTGGTTTGGTTATAATCAATGGTATCCTTCAATCATATTCGTTAATGAAGCGGCAGTAAAAGTTTACACAATGTTACTCAATGTATGTCACATTGCGAATGATAATTAGTAGTTTAGCTTATCAGTTACAGTAAACATATATTAATAAATACATATAGTTATATTTAATGTGTAATTAATTTTTTTTCTATTTGTAAGGAATGCCACAACATTATTAACCTTTGACCTAGCCTCGCCCAGCTCAACCTGAATTTTTTTTTTTTTCAATAAGATTTTTAAACAGTATAACAATACCCGGTACTAATTCTTGTTTATGTGTCACTAAACAAAAAAAAAAGTCCAGCGACATTCCTGCTTTGTCAAAAAAAAAAGGCCATCTTCTAACAGTCCTCATCCACACACCTACACTAACACACCTACACAGCGTCATACACACAGACACTTGCGAGGTCTGTACCTGCTCGCGTCTTTGCCTACCGGTTGACATTTTTAGCGAGCTGAGTGATAGATAGATGTTTAAAGTTTGTATAGACATTTAAAGCGTCGTTGTTTATTCTATGTTTACACCTTTTTACATTTATTTGGTAGAAGAAATTTAAAAGCCATAAAGATATTTATATAAAAAAAAGTTGGATTTTTTTCTTCTAATTGCTAAGGTGTTCAACACTGACCACTATCAGTTTTCACAAAGGTTGAAAGGACTTTAAAAAAAAAAGATAATGAATTGATGTGTATGGCTTTATCGAGTGAAACGACTGACAAATGAAACAAACAGTACGTAAGTGAATTATAACTAGAATTTAGTACAACTAAAGTCATTATATCTATACAAATTATTATTCATTAGCATGTCTGGATTTAAATAATTTGAAAGAAAAAAGTTGTGAATTTCATTTGGTAGTAATAAAACCCGAAGCGAAGAGACTTATCATCTTATGTTCATGAATTGAATATGATTGAACCTAAAAAGGTAAGTGAAAGGAGGTGATTGTTGTAACCCACATGTAAGTTAGGCTGTGCGATATAATTTATATCATGCAATGTTTATTTAGATACATTTTTAATCATTGACATAATTGGCAACTCCTTTAGTTGAACTGCAAAGTTTCTCTAGTCTAGTTCTTTCTTTAACTGGGCTGTTTTAATCATAGACTAACTTTGTCAATTTTGTAAGATTCTTCATCAATTTTCATTCGAAAGTGATTTTCTCTTTTAAACATAAAGTCAGTGGTAATATCACTATTTAGCCTACCATCCAAAATTATTTTGATACATATTATTCAATAATTTATTGATACTTATTTGATAAAACACTCAGTTAATACTGATACTCATACTCCTGTTTTCTTGCTAAGAATTATTCTTTGGTCAAAATTTATTATGCCAAACCAATTTATGGGATAAAATTTTTCAGCAGAACATGTCTATCTTTGCTCAACTTGATCTGTTGAATTTGTATTAAGATCTATGATGGCAACAATTCTCATATTTATATTATTAATGAACAATTAAGTATTAATCAGCCAAGAATTATCAATAAGACAGCATAGAACCAATCGCCACAACCAACCTCCCTTTTTAAATTTCTCTTTTAATTTTGCATTGTCTAATGGGCAAACTATGGCCACCAAACTGTTTAATTTGGCCCACTAATTGTTTCAGATTGAAGCAGAGCACTAGCCTTTTAGGTTATGATTTAACAATTAATATTAGTTCATGTCAACACTCCAATATTTAATTATAATATCATTATATATGATGCTTTTAAAAATGTTTGGCTTAATTATTGCTGTCTATTTCGCGTTCTCTCAGCCAATCTGTTAATGATGGCCCTCTTAGTTACCTAATATTAGGGGTGTGCTGGAATCCAGTTCCGCCGGATTTTTCACTATCCGGTGAAATCCGGTTCCACCGGATTTACATGTATCCCGAACAACCGGATTTTGGAATTTGCCAGATTTTGTGACTCACGGGATCATAATCTGAAATAAAAGTAATTCTCTTTCCCGAATTCCACACGATCACAATACATTAATCAATTGTTTCGAGCGTTGAGCTTGTTTAATGTTTTGAACATACCAGAGGCTAGAGTCAGCACCGCTAATAGTGGCCAATCGGCCCAATCCCATACATGATAGTGCGGGGATGAGTAATTATTATTAGTGACGTCGTCTTAACCGCAATCACCAATGACGTTGTAACAGAAATAATAAGCAACTATACTGCCCAAGCGCCTGGCCACCAGCCCGCCACCTTCATAACAAAATAAATAACAGAAATGAATGGTTTTTGATAAATTCAACATTTAAGTTATTTAGATTTTTCTGAGAGATGGAAAAGATGTCTTCTTTGTTATTAAATTAAAATGCATCACCCACGAGATTTCCTGTTGAAAAAATAGTTCAAATATGAATATTAAATATTGTAAAATGAAAAATAGAATATTTTTCCATTCTGAAATTTCCGTGAAGAAACACTAATTCTCTAACACTAATTAAAATAACAAGTCACTGAGTTGGTAATCTAACCCTAACGTAACGTCTTCCATTAAAAGCAATTCCTTTACAATTTTTTTTATTTTCTAATTCTATTTTATAATAAAGGTTATTATAATTCTATTTAAACAAGGAATTAAAAGTCAAATATGCTTTAAAAAAATTTACAGTAATTTTAATTCATATTTTGATTTATATTATCGCTTACTCAATTGTTAAAAATGCGTATCATTTTTTAGTAAAAATTAACATTTTGTTAGCGATCCAGTATAAATTTAAAGGTCTTTGGTGATCTCTATGTCACCAAGCCATCTTGGGCGATTCTCGCTTGCGCTATGATCTGTGCTCTTTGGTTTAAACGACGGTATGACATAGCTGCGGCGCTCAGCTGTGATTGTGTGGCATCACTGGAATGTGTACATTATTTGGCTGTGGACTTGGAGTAACTTAACACTTTTAACAAACTAATAGTCATTAGTTAGTTATCAAAATCTTACTCTTACTTCCTTAGGCTTGAATAATGGCTTTGTCAAATGCCAATTGAATTCATTAAAATTTGTATTTCAATTTTCAAACTTGTAAAGTACAGAAATACAGATTTATTGTTCTCAAATCTCAATTCAATCTTGTTATTTGTTTTTTCCAATTAATTATCCATTTCAATACGCATCATAAACTATGAACATTTGAACAATAACAATGAGCATTAAGCATCCATCATCCAATGAGCCAATGACAAGACGAGATGAACTCAGATGATGATTCTGACTTTCTCCTCAGATTCAAAACAATTAGTGCACTACAATAGTTAAAAATTACACAGCCAAGTGGCAAGTGCCAAAGTAATGAAAGTAATAGACTAATAGCAAAGTGGTTTTCCTTTGACCTTGCAATGAGTTAGAACTTAACAGCGAGTTTAGTTACATATGGATAATAACTTATTATCAATCTGCGTTATATTCTGATTTCAGTGATTTCTGAATAATTTCTATTTTCTAATTTATTTCAAAGTTCTTCACTTCCAATCAGCCAATGTCATTTAGCCATTTCGGCCAACTGTTCAGAAGGCATCCAACCTCTCATATTTACCGGTATCTGCAAAGTACCAAATCCGGAATAATAATCCATATCCGGTACCGGATCCGGCGGATTTTGCATACGAAAATCCGGATCCGGTTGGAAAAAAACGAATCCGGCACACCCCTACCTAATATTATATGAAAAGAAATAAATAAATTTAGGTTTTTAATTCACTATATTTAGCTGGACATATGTTTGAAAAAAAAAGGTATTGAGTCATGGAAAGAATAAAAGGTATGTTAATTTAGCTGAGCAGAGACAAAATTTTTATTCCTAGGAATCTATATTTTAATAGGAGTAGATAGTTGTGTGGTATAAAGTGCTTGAATATCAGCCTGAGGGACTAGGCTCATTCTCCAGTGAGAACACCAATATTTTTCAGGTTTGGTGAAAATTTCCATGGCCTTTGCACTGTCAGCTATGGTGTAGATCAGGGGTGGGCTTACGTTTTCTATAGAGGGCCGCATTGAAAACTTGATTATTATTGGCGGGCCACATAAATATCTTGTTGACCTCAGTTACAATTTACAGTGTATAAAAATAAGATTTAAAGAAATAACAGCGTATTTGTCATTTTATTTCACATTCACACTCTATAACACATGCACATTACATTTTAAAATACAAACTTAATCAGTTGCTAATTTGGTTAAAAGGCTTTACAATTCATAATTGTTTCAACAAAAGCTCATTGTTACCTATCATAATAATTATGAAGATGACGGAACTTAATTTACATACAAGCTGACCCCAGAGTTCAATTATAATTAATGAGAAATATGTAAATGTTCTTTTACTGTGGAACCAGTTTACTGGTTGTGAATCGCATGACTGCATTTAAATTGCATTCAGTCGATTTCAATCTGTTTTTTTTCTTACAAGAAAATCCTTGCTCACAACTGTATGTGGACCCAAATAGTGACAAAAGCTTGGTGGCAAAGTTTTTTTTAGGTGTGGAAATGCCACTGCTGGCAAACATCCTAAAAATTCCTGCAAAAGAACTGACCTGAACCTCTCCTTCAGTTCATTATGTTTGTAGGTCAGGCAGCTCTAATTAATATTCTGGAGCCATAAAACCGATTTAATATCCCTAGACTCAATTGAAATAGTCGAAATAAAATTTTAAAAATATAACGGAAACTCTAAACATAGAAAATTAACATCGACATAGGATCGTAACATTACACCGGGATGGGCCGCATGTGGCCAGCGGGCCATAGTTTGCCCTCCCCTGGTGTAGAGGAATGATGGGCACCACAAAAATAGTCCCAGAAGTTATTTAAATAGAATATAAGAGATAATAATATGTCCTTAAAGGCACTTTACTTATATTTTAAAAAAATATATCACTGTATGAGAGTTTTACAAAAAAATTTCTCTATATAAGACACTGTTAATAAGATTTTTTAAAAAAGATTTATAGAACTAGAAAACTTTGACATCAAACTCATTTTTTTCATATTTGTTTTCTATCAGCCCTTGTATGTTCCCTATCTATGTTTGCCTAAAGTTTAAATGAGTAGACTATTAAAGGAGTGTTTGAGGCAAGATACTATCCTTTCCCATGACCCTTGATGAAAATGGTTTAAATTTCTTGTTACTAAATAAAGATATAGATCGAGATAATTTAATAATTAGAATAAACTTAAAGCTTAAATTACAATAATTAACTTTTTCAACAAGAAACAATTACTTTGAAACTTGACTACATTTTTTTTGTTTGTGAGTTAATATAAATTGGCAGTCCAGGGCCCTAGATGGGCTTTAGAGCCAAAGGAAGAAGAAGAGTTAATAAATGGACGTTGGTGTTACCCCTGTTGTATTCATACACTGAAATGTTTATTTTGTTGTTGTATTGAATGGACGTTGGTGTTACCCCTGTTGTATTCATACACTGAAATGTTTATTTTGTTGTTGTTGCACTTTAATTATTGTCCAGATAATTGAACTTTACAAAATAACCATAAAACAACTAAAAATATACTATTGAGACTATCCAGAATCTTAAACATCGCTTTTATTATTGACACAGTAAAGTTATTGCTCAAGATGTGTCTCACTAAAGTTATTGCTCAAGATGTGTCTCACTAAAGTTATTGCTCAAGATGTGTCTCACTAAAGTTATTGCTCAAGATGTGTCACAGTGAAGTTGTTTCTCAAGTTGTGTCACAGTGAAGTTATTGCTCAAGATGTGTCTCACTAAAGTTATTGCTCAAGATGTGTCTCACTAAAGTTATTGCTCAAGATGTGTCACAGTGAAGTTATTGCTCAAGATGTGTCACAGTGAAGTTGTTTCTCAAGATGTGTCACAGTGAAGTTGTTTCTCAAGTTGTGTCACAGTGAAGTTGTTTCTCAAGATGTGTCACAGTGAAGTTGTTTCTCAAGTTGTGTCACAGTGAAGTTATTGCTCAAGATGTGTCACAGTGAAGTTATTGCTCAAGATGTGTCGCAGTGAAGTTGTTTATCAAGATGTGTCGTAGTGAAGTTATTGCTCAAGATGTGTCTCACTAAAGTAATTGCTCAAGATGTGTCTCACTAAAGTAATTGCTCAAGATATGTCTCACTAAAGTAATTGCTCAAGATGTGTCTCACTAAAGTTATTGCTCAAGATGTGCCGCAGTGAAGTTGTTTCTCAAGATGTTCTGCAGTGAAGTTATTGCTCAAGATGTGTCTCACTAAAGTTATTGCTCAAGTTGTGTCGCAGTGAAATTATTGCTCAAGATGTGTCACTGTAAAGTTATTGCTCAAGATGTGTCTCACTAAAGTTATTGCTCAAGATGTGTCGCAGTGAAGTTGTTTCTCAAGTTGTGTCACAGTGAAGTTATTGCTCAAGATGTGTCGCAGTAAAGTTGTTTCTCAAGATGTGTCGTAGTGAAGTTATTGCTCAAGATGTGTCTCACTAAAGTAATTGCTCAAGTTGTGTCGCAGTGAAATTATTGCTCAAGATTTGTCACTGTAAAGTTATTGCTCAAGATGTGTCTCACTAAAGTTATCGCTCAAGATGTGTCGCAGTGAAGTTGTTTCTCAAGTTGTGTCACAGTGAAGTTGTTGCTCAAGATGTGTCTCACTAAAGTTATTGCTCAAGATGTGTCGCAGTGAAGTTGTTTCTCAAGATGTGTCGTAGTGAAGTTATTGCTCAAGATGTGTCTCACTAAAGTAATTGCTCAAGATGTGTCTCACTAAAGTAATTGCTCAAGTTGTGTCGCAGTGAAATTATTGCTCAAGATGTGTCACTGTAAAGTTATTGCTCAAGATGTGTCGCAGTGAAATTATTGCTCAAGAAATGTCACATTGAAAATATTGCTCAAGATGTGTCACTGTAAAGTTATTGCTCAAGATCTGTCTCAGTAAAGTTATTGCTCAAGTTGTGTCTCAGTAAAGTTATTGCTCAATTTGTATTACAGTGAAGTTATTGTTCAAGATATGTGACATACAGATGAAAACGATGATAGTATATAAATCTAAAGCAATAAAATTAGAAGAAAATGCTAATGAGACCAGTTTACCCCGTGCAAGTGTTTAGTAATAAAGGTGTGGCTGGTACTCCACAGGTAAAACTACTGAATTAATAAGACTGTATTAATTCTGTGTGCATTCATGCGTGAAGTCTTGCACACAACGAAAGTTTTTTTATTTGATTACTGACGTATGTAATACAAGATGTCTTAATGTAATAAGCTTCATAAATAAACTTTACTTTCAGCTAACGTTTTATTCAGTGCCGAACCTCTAGGGATTTGGGGGCCCGGGGGCTTGGCCTCTTTGGGGGCTCCTGCATTTTGACATGAGATAATGTACTTAATATTTAATGTAAAAAAATGTTTTGTACAAGCTGGTGTCCGGGGGGGACTTTTGAATCTAGACCCCCCCACCCTAGGTATGCCTCTGGTTTTATTTAACGCTCCTTCGGGTTGACACTTATGTTTTGAAATCTCATTTTCTCATCCATATGTAACCGAAATGATGTCTTTGTAAAATATCTAGTCCAGGATAACTAACTTAAATGTAAAACGATTTGTCCCACTGTGTAATAAGGGCCATTCCGCTATTTATGTAAAACTTTTTATTTAACCATTCTTTATCATTGCGTTCGCACCCCACCCCTTTCTCAATGTGTTACGTTATAAGTCAACGGTCACACATATCAATCCAATTAAAAGTATAATTTTTATCCATATGGCCATCTTCTATATGATTTATAAATGTTTTCATGTGTCTAGACCAGGGGTCGGCAACCTTTTGAGACGGAAGAGCCAAAAGTTATAATTTACAATTTTCTCAGATTTTAAAGAGCCACGAAAATTGTTCTTTCAATTTTATGGCATTTGATTAGGCCGCAATTTGACATCGAAAGAGCCCCAACTTGACATCGAAAGAGCCGCATGCGGCTTGCAAGCCGTAGGTTGCCGACCCCTGGTCTAGACGATTTGAACATTTCGTTGAATGTAGCCTACATGGCTACATCGGACCTATCTGGCTCACAACTATACAGCCATGGGCGTATTCATGGGGAGGGGCAAGGTGGGGCATTTGCCCCCCCCCCGGAAAATTTTTTCCCCCTCCTGGAAAAATTCCTAGCGACGCCCATGTATACAGCTATTCACCTGACTGCCCGCCTGGACTGCCCCACCCAACCTACGCCTTATGTCGGGTAAAATGTAAGCTTTACTTTTAGACCAAACAGGATCTCGTGTAATCCTAAATGTTTACCAGCGTTAAGTCTGTAATAAAGGTGAGGAACGTGCTGTAGACATTGAAGTAAACTAGTGATAATAATAAAACGGGTCAGGGGGGCAGCAGAGGTCGTAGGGTTACGTTGATAACACAACACAGTAGATAGGTTTGAGTGCACATGGGATATGCTAATGTTGATCGACATAGATTTTGTTCTAGGGAACAAGTGATTACAATACGGGAAGACATAATATGTGTAGACTCCAATAAATATATCAACAGTGGTCAACTGAGTTTTGTTGATTGTGATTCTTTTCTTCACCACCTTAATACATTGATTGTGATTCTTTTGTTCACCACCTTAATCCATTGATTGTGGGCGGCTCTCATTGACTTTATATGTGGAGACCCCTTTCTTATGTATTACATCCACACACGGTGTATGAATAATGTCAGCTGTGGTGGCGTTTTCTCTTCCACAAACTAACATTTTGTGTACATATTACACCAACTTGTCTGGTAGTCTTATCATCATCAAGTTACTTCATCTGTTTATCAGCCACAGTTCAATTTTTTGTTTGTATAATGATTGTTTTATTATCTGATGATAGTTTATCTGTTGTTGTATTATGTCTGCCCATTATCTGATTACAGCACCTCGTTGACCATATCTAACCCTCCTCGCTTCACATGGCTACTTTTTCTCCCACTTTCTTGAAGTTGTTTTTGCCAATCAATATCGAGGTGTATTGTTGATCAGTAATTGTGTGTTTGTCGATTTGACAACGTGTACAGTAGGGTGATAAGAAAAAAAATATTTTTATGAAACCACTTGCAATCGAGGAACTTTTATGTGTAATTTAAGAATATAAATTGCAGTTTTGATTTATTTTTAAAAAGTTCCCCCACCTCCCCCTTTTTCGGAAGAAAAAAGTGAAAAAATATTTTTTTTTTTTAAAAAAAAAGGACAAGATTTTTTTTTAGCTTAATTCAAAAGAGTAATAATAATAACTAATCAACTTTTATTAACAAATAAGATACAGATCAGTTAGTAATATGTACAGAATGTACAAGAAATATGTAAAACATATTGTTCATATGAACTTCAGATTCAAAAATTCAAATTTTCTCGATTTTGCATGAAGTTCCTCCATCAGTTTCACAGCACGTTCTTGCATTTTACCCTGATGAGTGAGGTAAACAGTTCATTGAAGGACGCTTTATTGTAGTGTTGCACATTGAATCAAGCATTTGCCCATTCATAGCAGATGAAGTTGCAAGCAGGAGCGAGGATGTTGCGCCACTCTGGTATCAGAAATAATGTTATAATAGTATATATCGCATGTGAGTTCCATCTTGCCTAGTGTAAATTTGGTAGTTTCTTCCAGCTAATGCGAGGCCAGCGTGAAGTTGTTTTGTAATGACGATATGCTGGAAATAATTCATAAAAAGAACTTGAAATCATTTCGCCATCCAGGGTTCTCGCCTGTGCTAACATCATCTGTCACAACAAGGCGGTAATCAGCTTGAAGAGTGGCATAGTTTTGCGTTAATCTGTCAATGAAGGAATAGTTGAGTTCTGGTTTGCTCGTTGGTTCTTGAATAAGAAATTCATGACATGTTTCAGAAGGAGGTCGAGTACATGGTGCTGACAGTCAATATATTGTGGCTTCTGAAAGCCCTTGCTCAAGACATCACATTTAAGAGTACCGGGTTAAATTTCGGTTGTCATATTTTCAGCTTAACTACTTCATACTCTTCCCCTTGCACTCTTTTACCATCAAACTGGAGACAATAGGGTTCTTTGCTTTTAAGTTTTTGAACATTTTTGGTTTTCATTTTCCGTCCTTCAGAGATTACTCGTTTCCAAACACCCGCCGGACTTGAAACCGGCACATCATGATCCTGTTCAGCAATGGTTGCAAGAACGTCTTATGCTTTATGTGTAGAAATGTTGCTTTTAGTACTAGCAAACCCGCTGTTGTAGTGCTTGCTCTTTGGTATTTCGGTTTGCATTCAGAAGATGACGTGGAAGAATAGGTTGTCGAGTCGGGTGGAGAAGCACAGGTTTCAGAATCCGAAGATTCTGAGACAGTTGTATGTGTTTGTGTAGGTTGTGAGACAGTTGTATGTGTTTGTGTAGGTTGTGAGACAGTTGTATGTGTTTGTGTAGGCTGTGAGACAGTTGTATGTGTTTGTGTAGGTTGCGATTGAGAAGAGCTGGCTTGAGATTGAGTTTTGGATAGTCGGATTCGTTTTCTTGGGTGGATTGATTCTAAAGGGGCTTGTTTGACCATAGAATAACCAATCTTTTATCCACTCTTAACTTGCCTCTGGTAGAGCTCTTTATCCTCCTTGCTTTTCCATTGACGTTGGTGACATCAAATAACTTAGAAAGTGTTGGAGTAAATTTATCAGACGGTTTCTTTTTGTTTTTGTCATATAAATCAAACAGACAATTGATTTTCTTTCTGATTAGTGCGCTGGATAATAATGGAAAGTCTAGAATTTCCCTCAAGAGCAATTCTATATCAGTAATAATAATTTTGATTCGATCCAGTCGCCGTTTCTGGCTATTGAACAGAAAAGTGAAGTTTTTCCAAGAATTTGACGGTTTGTGGGCATCCATGTGAGATTGATTAGCTTTTCAACAGTGGATCCCTATTCTGTTTAGAAGATGAGGGTAGATGCCTTGTTTATATATAAATGGAAAAACTGACTATAATGTGCTTAAAAGCAGTCTAGTAAGTCATGTAAAAATTCAGTGTGAAATTGAAACTGATAGTCAGACTGCGCGATATGTGAAAAAAAAAATGAAAAGGTGGGGGAACTTTTTTCAATTTAAAAAAAAAAATAATGTTGCTACTGTCATCTACATACAATTGTTCCTCGAATGTAAGGGGCTTCAGTTTCGTTACGAAAAATAATGAAAATTGTTATCACCCTAGTGTACAGGGCTTTTATTACTGAGAATTGTGTCTTGTTTTAGAGAATAATTTGTGTACATGGCGTCATAAATTGTGCACAGGACAACGTTAATTATTGCATAGCTCACCAAATACGTGGGTGTAAGCCAAATTTAATCACCTACTTATACCTTCTGGTATCCCCTTAATGGCCATTGCATGCTCTACTAAGGTGATAATGAAAATTTAAAGCCTATATGAATCTTAAACATTGTGCAATTTTGGTAAATATTTTTCCACAATACAAAAGTCAATTCTTGGGCCTAGCTTTAAAATTTTTTTCCAGAAACTGCATTTATTTTTTATTTAAATGTTCGAAAAGAAAAATTGTTATATGCTATATTGATACTATATATAGCTTGTCCCAGATATTGTTATATGCTACATTGATACTATATATAGCTTGTCCCAGATATTGATATATGCTACATTGATACTATATATAGTTTGTCCCAGATATCAATTAAAAGATAAGCGTTAAAGCTTTCCAGCCTTTTCTATGTAATATAATTGCCTGTCTGGATTGCACAGTCGTCAAAATTGTTAAGTACCGATAACTAGTGATAATTATAGTTTATACTGTATATTATAATATACTAGCTCGGATAATTATGCACCTCCATGTATCAACATGACGCGTACTCCACTAAGGGGCGTACATACTTCTAAACAAGAGATACCGATATTATATACATAAACAAGGAAGTTTTTCTCGTTTTAATAATAATAATTTGTCACGTTCTGATAATTTTAGTAATGCATTAAGCTATTCATTGTTCGTTACAATTTGAATACATTACGCAGTCTCACTGCATATGTGTGTCTGTTCTTTTTCAACCTCAAAAATAACTTAGAAATAAAAATGACTATTGTCAACAGTACTGAAGTGGATTCATAGGCAGATCAAAATGACTATTGTCAACAGTACTGAAGTGGATTCATAGGCAGATCAAAATGACATTGTCAACAGTACTGAAGTGGATTCATAGGCAGATCAAAATGACTATTGTCAACAGTACTGAAGTGGATTCATAGGCAGATCAAAATGACTATTGTCAACAGTACTGAAGTGGATTCATAGGCGGATCAAAATGACTATTGTCAACAGTACTGAAGTGGATTCATAGGCGGATCAAAATGACTATTGTCAACAGTACTGAAGTGGATTCATAGGCGGATCAAAATGACTATTGTCAACAGTACTGAAGTGGATTCATAGGCAGATCAAAATGACTATTGTCAACAGTACTGAAGTGGATTCATAGGCAGATCAAAATGACTATTGTCAACAGTACTGAAGTGGATTCATAGGCGGATCAAAATGACTATTGTCAACAGTACTGAAGTGGATTCATAGGCGGATCAAAATGACTATTGTCAACAGTACTGAAGTAGATTCATAGGCAGATCAAAATGACTATTGTCAACAGTACTGAAGTAGATTCATAAGCGGATCAAAATCTGGCGTCCCTAACAACATCTACCCCCCCCCCACCTTTCCCCGGAAAAAAACCCAAGCCAAGTAATTCTGAAGCAGATTTAAGGTCGTGGGTTCATTGAGATGGTGCAAAGTGGGTTCATTGAGATGGTGCAATGTGGGTTCATTGAGATGGTGCAAAGTGGGTTCATTGAGATGGTGCAAAGTGGATTCATTGAGATGGTGCAAAGTGGGTTCATTGAGATGGTGCAAAGTGGGTTCATTGAGATGGTGCGCACTCACTGAGAGTCTCAGTCTCCATCAGCAGAATATTTTTAACTTGGTAATTCTCGTATATTGAAATATTTACAAATAACAAAGAAAAAAAACTCCAATCATACAACTTCATCAATCATAGTAACCATGTGTAGTAACTAAAAAGTAGCTCATTTACACAAGTATTGATCAATGAAGATAAATTCAAAAAGTATCCTTACCCGAACCCAATTATTTAGTATCGATTGCTTTTCACCAAACATTTCTATTATTTCATCTAAGTGGTATTTATTTATAGTGTTAATGTATTATAGATAAGTAGTATTGTAGTATTTATTTATAGTGTTAATGTATTATGGATAAGTAGTATTGTAGTATTTATTTATAGTGTTAATGTATTATGGATAAGTAGTATTGTAGTATTTATTTATAGTGTTAATGTATTATGGATAAGTAGTATTGTAGTATTTATTTATAATGATGATGCATTATGGACCAATAGTTTTTTTTCTCAAATACTAATTCGCTCAGTAGTCGATACTAAAAGTAGTCGAACAATTCTATATTCAACTATCATTCTTTGTGCGCGAAATGTGAACAAAATAAACAGGACTGTGGGTTTTTTTCTGAGAACGAAAATAAAATTGTGTGCGGAAGAATATATTTCTAATTACTAAACATCTTGTCGCAATAATGAAACTGTTTCCTATAAAATTCAAATTATGAGTTTATGGACAGGGACCATTAGGTATGTATATCTGTGCATCAGGAGAACGTTTGTGTCTGGATACCTAAAGCATAAGCGTTGATTGGACTGAATGGGGGAGTAGCGGTCATAGTTGATTACCTAGTTCGTCTTTCACAAGAACGGCTCAGTATATATACATATTACTCCATTATTGAACAACGCTTGTTGGACCACATATTAGACCATTATTGAACAACGCTTGTTGGACCACATATTAGACCATTATTGAACAACGCTTGTTGGACCACATATTAGACCATTATTGAACAACGATTGTTGGACCACATATTAGACCATTATTGAACAACGATTGTTGGACCACATACCGGTATTACACCATTTTTGAACAACGCTTGTTAGACCACACATTAGACCATTATTGAACAACGTTTGTAAGACCACAGCTTGCCAATATTTGGCTCCCAATAATCTTTTCAAACTGGAATCTACTCTGACAAACCACAACAGTTTCAGCACAATGGCCATGAAAAATGCTGAGATCGCTCTACCGTTTGACTGGTAAAATTGTCTTTACCTGGAGCCCTAAACAGAGGTACACTAGGCAGTAGTAGGCAGCCACCTAATTTTCCTGTCTCCAACGATGGATGCATTTTGAGAGAAAAAATCATTCTTTTACCAGGGCTGCTATAAGCGATTGACTCATTTGGCCTATGTATTACAGCGGAACGGTTTTTGTGTTTCCAAATTGTTGACCTCTCAGATCCTATAAATCATCAACGGAACTGTTTTTGTTCCTCCATACCCTCCATAGCTGATAGTTCATTTGCCATGGAGACACAACATGAGACTTATGTAGATAACTGGCACTCGCCGCAGGAGTGAATTAGCCTCTTTTAATGTTTGTTTTCTTGTCTTAAGCAATGGGTGACCCACGGCCACCTTGACCTATTTAGACAGTGTAGAAGGTCATGGGTGGCAATGCATGAGGTCGATGCGAATCACACTCCGGTATAGAGTAAAAATACTTGGCCGCACATCACCTGTAGGTTAACATATTCAAACTTAGTGTGACTAGTGGTGAGAGCCGCACTGCGTATAGAGTAAAAATACTTGGCCGCACATCACCTGTAGGTTAACATACTCAAACTTAGTGAACAAAAGTCATTTAATTATAGGATTAAGAAAAACTCTTCGAAGCGCATGTAGATCTTATATCCGCATTGGGCCACCTCTGGTCTTATTGAAATGAAATAGGCCCCCTTGAGTAGGCCGACTGCACTGTCTGTATATAGTCTGAATACTGTGCCTCCATCAGTATTACGTCTGTCAGTGTCACCCAGCCTAGCCTACAGGTGGTGTTTGAATACATTATATTTACTTATTGCTGGCATGACTGTCGTATCCTAGAGTGTACCTTACGTCAATCACCCTCGTCTCACATTCTGCCCCTCCCTGTCTCTGACTCAGCTGAACATTTCATTGACAAGTCACTTGTGTGGTAGGATCACACCCCACCCCCGTATTGAAGTGAATTTCTAGCCTCATGCATCACCTGTTATCTGTTTATATTTTGTAATAATCTATTTCTCGTGTAAGACCAAAATTATATTTGTAATAATCTATTTCTCGTGTAAGACCAAAATGTTGAATTACAAGCATCCTAGATTTTAAAATATTTAGTGGATCGAGCTTGAAGTTAAGATGGTAGATAGTAGCTTGAATTTTAGAAGGTAGATAGAATAATTTAATCAGCTCATTGTAACATTCTTTTTTGTTTGATATATTTTATGTATGCAGTTTTATTATAATTTATTTCATGAAATTCAAATTTAACAGTTGAATAGCCAATAAAGTTCGCTTTCATGAAGGGTTTTAAGCTTGGCCTAGGGTAGTATGGCTTAAAACGCTTCTTGAATAATATATATATATATATATATATATATCCATTACAATGTTAAGGTGATAGAATTATTTATAGAACTTAACATGAATTAAAAAAAATTACAAACATGTGTGCCTATCCTGAATACCAGCTACATTTCTTGATTTGGCAATTTATAAATGAATGACGTATGAAGGAATATTAATTTTAGTATACCTTGTTACATTTTTCACTGAATTTAGTTTGGAGACACACCCATAGCTTTCTATCAATTACACTTCCGTATTCATTATGTCAACATCACAAATGTAGAAAACCAATAGTTCATTTGTTCACGTCGAGTGCACACATCTAAATCTTCTTCACTGCCATATTGCACTCCGTATCCTTATTACTTCATTCATTGATATCGGAGCGGCAATAAACTAACATGATCATTTCTTTCATTTTCCTTCTTATAGAAACATTGGTTACTTACCTTCGTTGTCAACAATATTTTAATTAATTGACTTGAAATTTATAAAATAGTGTATTGTCATCGAGAATAAACAAGTGTTCTAAATATCAAGTCAGATTGAACTTGGAGAAGCTGGTGATAATTGACATACACTAGAACCACCAGAGTGAATTGAATGAAATCATATTAAATGTATTATTTATTTGAAATCAGTCTACATTTTATAACTGTTTAAATATTTAGTTTTTTGATGTAGTTTTTTTAAAGATGTTTAATTTAAATTACATAATGTGAACAGAGGTCTGCGATTGACGTAGACATAATATTCTTAACCTTCCTAAATTAAAATCGCATGGAAACTTGGTTTCATATCAGCGTATGCCGTTCAACATTTTGCATTGAATGCTGTCCTGAAGGAAGTATTCACTCTATATATTTATATTCATTATGTAACGTTAAGAGAAGTGAAGCGGTCTCTTGATTCTATTCTCTTTGGGGGCGACATCTGAGAAATGAAGCGATATCTTGATCCAATTTTTTTTATTGGCAACATTAATAGAGATGATGGGAAACTATCTTTTGATTTAGATTATCCTTACAACACTATTGAATTGTCGTGTAGCCAGTGTACAGATCCTCCAATAGTTACAATGTTTAGTAAGACACCTTGATGGACAAAGTATATGTCTTGTAAGACACATTGAAGGACAAAGTATATGTCTTGTAAGAAACATTGAAGGACAAAGTATATGTCTTGTAAGAAACATTGATGGACAAAGTATATGTCTTGTAAGAAACATTGATGGACAAAGTATATATCTTGTAAGAAACATTGATGGACAAAGTATTTGTCTTGAGACAACACAAGTAACGTTGAATCCACTTCGTGACCGGCAGTGAACAAACATTTTGCCATTCACTGCACCAGTAGACAGGCCCATCCTCTAGTAACACTTTAACTCATTCACTGCTCCAGTAGACAGGCCTATCCTCTAGTAACACTTTAACTCATTCACTGCACCAGTAGACAGGCCCATCCTCTAGTAACACTTTAACTCATTCTTCTTTAAGCTTCTGGAAATATATTTTTCTTTTATACGAGATTATTATTTGAATCTTCCATACGCTGGCAGATTAATGAAAACGAAGCAACACGGATATACATAAATTACAAGCAGTTGACACACAAAGTGATAACTTAACCATAAATAGAATCATTTTAGACTCTCATATGTATATCAATGTCGTATTCATGTCATTTACTAAATATGAACTAATAGACAATCACTTATGTCTGTGGTACAGTAATGAATGAACAATGTGCCATACATTTAGTTATGAATGTGTGTACCTCACGTTTGTTGCTGTAGATGTCATGATTTATAATTGGGTTCTTTCTTACAGAGGATTTCGCTCCATTCAAAATGCAACTTAAAGATAGATGAAAATAAAATGCAGATATTTTTCTCTCCAATTCCAGCTAAAAAAATTTGAATCTAAAAAGCAGTAAAAATATTTCATTCCTCCACATTGTCTCAATAAATGGAGAGGAAGGGGGGTGTTCCTTACCCCACTGTCTAGTTTGACTGTGCAAGTAATGACGTCACATTTGAACGGTTTGGTCAAACAGATCATATTGACTTACTAGAGAGTTGAAACTTAACAGCAGGAAGCTAAATTTTAAAATATTCTAAGGTAAAAAAACACATAGAATCATGACTGCTGGTTTGATTGAAATAACTCACATACACGGTAGTGGGGACCTGCCTTTATTTACATTTTTTTTTATTTAGATCCTTATCTCTGTGGGTTTTATCTCATTTAAGTTTCTTTCTAAAATGTGCTAACTGGGGAATCAGTTTTGTTCTTCCTGTTTTGATTGGATGGAATAGGGGTGCGAGTTTGGTAAATGTAAATTGAGAATTAACTAGGAGTTAATTGCATGATAATTGTATCTAAAAGAAAAAAGTTGTCAGTGAGATAGTCTTAACTAAATTATATTATTTAACAGCAAATTGACAAAATTTTTAGTTCCTTAATATCCAATATGTGAAGAAGTAGTTAATGGAGAGCTGTAAGAACCATCACCACTAGCATAAGGTGTGTCATAAATCACTTTGCTTGTTCGCTACACACAAAAAAAATCAATAAACATTGCTTCATTCTCTATTCAGGTGTGTAATGTGTATAATTAACAACTTGCTTCATATTGTGTAAGTTTATTTGTGTATGTGTTAAACATAAACTATTTTGGAATGCCAATTGATTGTGTGTATTATACATGAACTATGTTGTGCAAGTTGATTGTGTGTGTTATGCATGAGCTATGTTGTGCAAGTTGATTGTGTGTGTTATACATGAACTATGTTGTGCAAGTTGATTGTGTGTGTTATACATGAACTATGTTGTGCAAGTTGATTGTGTGTGTTATACATGAACTATGTTGTGCAAGTTGATTGTGTGTTATACATGAACTATGTTGTGCAAGTTGATTGTGTGTGTTATACATGAACTATGTTGGATCATTTCATGGAGTACAGTGACAATATTTCTGTGTGTGTGTGTTCAATAGTTTAATTTTAAAATTTAATAGTTTATTTTCTAAGTGAAAATCTTTCACATTAACTCCTCCAACTGTAAACAATCATTATAAGCAGATTCCCCCTGACTAATTCATTTGTATGATACTATTTTATGAGCGATTTTACACAATGACTAGGTTTACAATCATCAAGATGTTTAAATTATATTAAATGAAACTTATTTAACATCTTGTTTTGAAATATTTACAGAAATAACTTTTATTGCTGTCACCTAAATTCAAAATGACATTGTTGTGCTGTAGTGGGTGTGGTTACATTATTGATTTAGCTGTTAAGCCTTGCACATGTTCTTAAGGAATATTGATGTTATTTGTTGCTTTACATACTTGATATTAGTTTATATAGATAGATCGATGAAATGATAGATAGATGGATGGGTAGGATCAGACAAGATAGATAGACAGACAGGTATATAAATGGCTTTAAGAATCTTTTTGTGTTTTCATTTTATTGCACTGTTTTCTTTCTTTATCTTAAAATTGTCCATTGAAAGTGACAGCCTGTTGTTACAGTACTCCCCTTCTCTAAACACAGCAGGAATTGTGGGAGGTTAAATTAGTTTTGATGTTTTGTGTTTTCCTCCACTGTGTACTGTCTAGTGACAGAAAGTTAACCCAGCCATCAACAAACACCTGGTTTTATCAATTGTGGTGCAAATATTATCCAGCAGCCAGTGTGTTTGTTTCCTTCTTTTTTTATACTCTCATGTTTGGCTTCTGGTGTTTACACTTGCACTCTGGAACAAAAATTAAGTCAACTGAATGAATAAATAAGATGACCTTTTTATGCATTAAAGAAAATCAGTTTTAAATATTTAATGTTAGCAGTGTCCCAGTGAGTTAATGAAAAGTTTCAGTCTGATACTGATGGAAAATGATAATGGATGCTATGATACAATGCATTGAGCATGAAACAGTGGATGTTACAATACATTACATAGGCACTGCCACTGACATGACTGTCTGCTGTTTTAATTCTTGTCAAAAGTGTTTAGAAAATTACTTGTTATACAAGTTTTCATTTTTAATTGGTTCACACTTAAAGAATTTTGAATATATTCCTGATTTAGTTTAGACAATTTGTTGTAGAAGCTCATCTATAAAATGTAACAGTTGTTGATAGTTTACTTGAATACTGTGAAGAAATATAAAAATACATTGTTTAGGCTCTTTTTTAATTCTTTATTATAACTATGTTTACATTTTTGTTTTACTTTATTGTAATGTTTTTATGTATTAATTGTTTCACAGGTTCCAACATATGCAAACTATCAGAATTCTGCCATTAGTATTGTGTTAACATCTTGAATACAAAAAAGCTGCAAAGTGGTGTTGATGCTATAAAATCTGTCATTTCATTCCTTAAGAAAGTTTCCTAAGACAACAACAACATGGCCAAGTGGAGTGAGAGGTCCATCATCTACAAAGTTACTCTGCTGTTTAATTATTTTATTTTCCTTGTCTATGGACTTGCTTTTGCTATTCCCACTTGGCGGGGTTCAAGCAATTTTCAAGGCTTATGGGTTTCGTGTCTAGGAAACGATACATCTTCAATGAAAAATTGTGAAACTCATGCTTTTGGAAGTGATTCTTGTAAGTTTTATTTTGTATGATTTGATTGATATAATTTTTGTTTGAAATTTTTGTTAGTATTTTCTCAGTAGATGTATTTTACTATGTATCTACATATGCTCACAAAAAAAATCATTGAAAATAAACATTTTATTGTTCATTTTTATTCAAATTTGAGTACAATGGGAATTTTTTTTTTACAATTATTTTTGGAGAACGTTTGTCACAGTACTTGAAATTTGAGAGATAAATGACGGTTACTAGCCTGATAATCACACATAATACAAAGTTGTTTTTTTATGCATAAATTTATTTATGCTTGTGATTTCCTATTTAGCATGGATGGATGGTGTCAGAGGAGTTTGGATTGGTGGCATGGCATGTTATGTTCTTGCTGTCTTGTACAGTCTTGTAGAAAACTGCTGTACTAAAGAAGGCAGTAGAGATTATGGCTTAACTGGAATACTTACACTTTTAGCTGGTATGTTCTTCTACATTTGTTCACTGTAGTTAATATTAGCTACTTTGGCACATAATTTATTGTTATACAGTTTTGTTATTTATCTAGAAGAATATAGAGATGATAATTAAACTGAAAGATAATTGTTGTTCAGCTTATAATGTACTATATAGTAATAGAGAAAGAACCAAGTTTTTTTTCAAAAGTACATCAAACTGAATAAAATTTTATTTTAAACCACATCATTCATTAGAATATTTTAATTTTTACTTTCTTTAATTGCTTAGAATTACTAGATTTTTAGAGCATTTTCGAAAAAAAAATGCTCTATTGTCCCCGTTTTGTCTGTCTGTCCGTCCGTCCATCCGTCATCACCCTAGATCTCAACAACCATAAGTCCTAGACCCATGATGTATATATCATTTTGTAGGTCTTGGCCTGCCAAGAAATGACTTTTTTCCATTTCGCAATCTGACCTCTCAGGGCCGTAAAAGGGGCCTTATAAAGTACCGTTTTTTACTATATAAGCTATATTAATAATGGACCGCCCTATATCTCAGCAACCATAAGTCCTAGACCCATGATTTATATATCATTGTGTAGGTCTTGGCCTGCCAAGTGTACATCAAAAGTCCATTTTGCGATTTGACCTCTCAGGGCCAAAATATAAGAGTTTTTTATGCACCGTTTTGCTTATATTTTAAATATAAATAATAAAAGCTAATCAAAGGGGCTTAATCATTATTTATTTTTGTAACAGTTATTCAACATGACTTACTTCCCGTACTTTATATAAAACAACAATTGGCGGAGTTTTCGGACGATTAAATGACTACAATTTAGAATGTTTCAATTATGAGTCCTATTTCAGTCACATATTCACTTTACAATTAAATCTACAACTCCTAATCTAAACTAATACATCCACTTGGAACAATTACTACAGCGACAAGGGAGTCGAACGTGTTACAACAACAATTTATCAAACAACAATTGACGGAGTTTTCGGACGATTAAATGACTACAATTTAGAATGTTTCAATTATGAGTCCTATTTCAGTGACCACAAACCACTTGTAGTTAGATTTAAGAGAAAATAATTTTGTTTTCAATTATAAAGAAACGTCTTTTTAATGTCTTTTTTCAGATATATGCATTACACAATTGAATTTGTAAACATTTCCAAAATTTACAAATATTTACTGAAAGATAGCATACGTACTGATACATAATACGAAAATGCGCTAACACGTCCTGTGTCCAGAATGAAACAGGCTTAGATTGCTTGTTTTGTTTTGTTTTATATTTATCCTTTCTGTTCCTTTTAAAAAATGTTTCTCTTTTCATTTGCCATTTTCACATGTTGATTTTAAAACAGTTACTTATTTAAAGAAAGACTTAAAACTAACAAATTGTCATGATTATAGTTCAGTTGATTATCAATTAAAATATTTGAACAGCTTTTTTCATCTTTCATTACCAGATTTTATCACCATCAATTTATGTTCTAAATTTTTTAAAAATGTGTTCAATTTGTGCAATCGGCCATAATATTTTGTTGCAGGAGCTTGTGGTGCTGCTGGTGTAATCACTGTGGCTGTGGAAGTAGAGACCAGTACTGAAGTGGGTGATTATTACTGGGGCTTCATGTTGGCTTGCATCACAAGTGGTTTAGCACTAATTTTGGCTCTTGTTCTTCTCATAACCTGCAGTATTGTTTCTGGAGACAAGTCCAAGTCATCACGCACTGCTGATTATGTCTTCACTCACAATGCCAGCCCATATACGCAAGAATTCACCAACCAGGGCTACACCAGAGAAGATCTGCCACTGTCTAATGGTGTCACACACCATTACACCCCCAGTCCCAACCCCACCCCCTATGCTATGTATCCCACTGCTCCTTACAATACTAACAGCCTGCAGTACCCTAGAAATGGTATGAAGTACACAGGTAATGGTTATGACATGAATCGACCGAACCAAAGGCACAGTTTGGCAGAGTCTGCAGACTTAAGTAATGGCTACACCCCAGAGTTGTTACAAGCTGAACAGACACTGAACAGAACTCAGACGGCTCAGAATGGTGGTGGATATAATTATGGTATGAATGGAAGTAGGCCATATTAGCAGCATTATTTTTAGAAGCTATAATTACTATCCCAACACTCTTCTCTTATTTTATGAAAGTAGTTTATTTTAAAAACAAAAAAAGCTATTCTCATTCCTGCACAAGGGTTTTCATGTCCAACAGTTTTCTCAAAAAAAAAAAAAATAATAAAGAATAGGTTCCTTAAATCTAATTAATAATTTAAAAACTATAATAAAGCTTGTGTGTTTGTGACTTTCTGGAACATTCACATTTTTTCTATTAATTTGTTAACAAAATTATTTTTTTAGATTTGCATTCACAAAATTTAGGGAAGATACCATAGTGTATTACAATTTAGGTCAAACTGCTAAACATTAATTTATAATTATGACAGTAGTCTGCTATGAAATTTTTGTTATAATATGTAATGAGCAACCAGTAATAAACATAGGATGAATAGGAAGATTCTGTTACAGAACCAGAAGTGACTGCCTATTTGTTTATCTTATTACTAATTAAGGAATTTTTTTTGTACATTTCTATGTATTTATATAACACTCCTGCAATATTATAAACCTTTAAATTTAACTTATCAAAATTCTAATTATTTATTATTGAAGGATATCAACATATTCAGCTGTGCAACTTACTTGAATTTTTAACTTAATTATTTTCTTACATTTAATCATAATTATGTCCAGATTGATTAATTTGGTCATTTATTTTTGTTTTGATACAGAATTCCGTGATTTCATTTATTGCTCAGTAATTTTTTTTTTCTAATAAACAGACTAACTAAAACAAATTACTGCTGAAATGTAGTAAGTTTAAATTTCTTTTTGCTTGAGATTAATAAATCATTACAATGTTGTATATTGTTTCTGCTGTAAATACTTTTGTTATACATTGACTTACCTAAAAATATTTGAGAACTATAAGAACATATCAGTATCAAAAGTGCGCCAAATGTTCATGTGTACATAAGAGTTCATACCTGTCATTTGTTTATTAAAGAAATGCTTTAAGACATCATCTCTTTTGTTAAAGTAAATATTAAAATAACCTGAATCATATAATATATTGTGTATAAAGAATCTAAACTGCTGTAATTATATGCTTCATTTGTACTTGATATGAATACATAATATTTTAACTTATTCATCTTATCAAATGTCTTAATACTACTCATTACTATTCCATTTATTGTTTTCAAAGACTGACTATATTTTGTAGCAATGAAGCTGGTTTAATTAATTAAACCAAAACAATTTATAAAGTGACTTCATTTGTCATTTTAAACAAGGGTTGTGTGTTAATTTCATTCTATCCTAAGTTTTAAACCCAAACTGCTTTTGACCAACTTGATGCAATTATCAAAAAATCATTTGCTGAATATTTAAAATTTCCATTTTCCCTGCTCAAAATTACTGCTGTTTTTTTTTTAAAGAAATGTAATATAATGAACTTCTGAAATGTGTTACTTTTTTTTTTTTACAAATCAAACTGATTCATTTGTTAGAATTTTTTGTTCCTAAATGAAATGTAATTTTATTATTTGTAGCAAGCATTCAGAGTTATCATTTTATTAGTTTTCAAGCAACTTTAAGCAATACAGGTTGATATGATATAAATTAAATCTCAGACATTATTGTTTAAAATTTTTTTAGATTCCTATAATTTGTAATGAATAAAATTAAGGATCCAAATATTGAAACATTTATGAACCTAATAGCTGAACATTAAACTGTATAAAATGATTATGTATTTTTGTTATAAATTTTTAAAAATATTAAAAAGCTATTTACCATTTTAAAAACTGATTTCTATTAAATTTTTTTAATCTGATCTGTAGTCATAAAAATGGACATCTTTGATCCTCTTCCCTAACTACACTGTGCAACAAAAAAAAAAAAATTCTGTAACTTTAACAAGACAATGCGTATTTTATTATATGCAATTTTCTGATTACAGTAATACCTTTGGAATGTTTCTAGTACGTCCATCCATTTTGAAAATTTAGTCCTACGTGTAATATTTAACATGGAGTCATTCATTATAACATGTCCTATAAAGACTCCTTCAGTGATTTTGGCATCACTCATCCTTGGAAATATCTCTTTGAGGTACTGAAAAGCATTGGAGGTGCCTTTAGGAGCTTTCACAAAGTATTTCATTGATCCCAACTTGATGTGAAGAGTTGGGAGGTAAATTTTGTCTGGTTGTGCTAGTGGACTGTGCTTTACATTGTGTTTTCCTGGAACATATTCAGATTTCACCGGCCACTGCTTCTGTGAATAATGCTTCTTATAAGCGCGGCTGTCCAACAAACACATGAAGCAGCAGTACTTTGTGTAACCACTTTGCATGCCATCACTAACCCAATAACTTTTAAGTCAGCACAAATATTCCAGCTAAATTTCCTATAGTTGATTAACTCAAAAAATTTTTCCAAGCTCTCATACGATTCTTTCATATCTGGAGCATAGAATATTGGCACTGAAGGCATTGAGTTGCCGTTGTGAAGAAGAATTGCCTTAAGGCTTGTCTTCGAGGCATCTATGAACAGACACCATTCATGAGCTTTGTGATTACAGCCAAGCTCATTCATAAGACCTTCTATATCTTTGCAGTAAGAGCACTTGTCCTGTTCTTTAAAGAATTGTGAAAGATTTGCACTTCGTTTTCTGTAAACTGTTACCTTAGTGCCTTTTGACAAGAGATTCCACTGTTGAAGACGAGACGCAAAGTAGCTCTGCTTTACCCTTCGGTAAATTCAGATCTCATACTAAATCATTGAGTTCAGTTTGTTCAATGAGATGAGGTTTACTGTCTTCAGGTGCATCAAAGCTGTCATCACTTTCATGAATGTAAGGAATAGGCGCTGATTCATCACTTTCGACAATGTCAATGTCACTAGGAAGCACAGGAATCAGCAAGGTGTCGTCATGAGACACAGGTCTAATTGCAGAAGGTACATTAGGATATTCAATCTTTTCCTTGTTTTTACCAGAAAATCCTGCTGTCTTTGTCATGCAAAAGTAACAATCGTTGATATGGTCTCGAGGTTCTCTCCAAACCATAGGAATTGCAAATGACAAACTTCTTTTGCTCTTCCGCCACTGTGTCATATTCGAGTAGCATGACCCACAAATGATGTGTGGTGCCCATTTCTTGTCTTGGTCTCCAAGCTTCATACTAAAGTAAGCATTATAAGCAAATTTGACCAAGGGGGTGATATAGATATTTTTTCTCTGTGACTTCATAGTGAATAATCCACAAACATAACAAAAACTGTCAGGATGGTTTACACATCTGCGTCTCTCAGCCATCTTTTTAAACAAATTATACTTATTACTTTAACTAAACAAGTATACGTTCCGTCTAGACGGACTCTGTATTATGTTTTTCGGGGGTCCGTCTATAGATGTGCGGATGCACAAAAAAATCGAGATTATTTTTTTTCCGGGTTTTTCATTTCATAATCTTATTATTATTTAGTAAATTTGAAATATGTAGGCTACTCTGAATTTTTTAAAGTGTGACACAAAAAATTTTTTATAAACAAATAAAAAAAACATGTATAATTCTTTTTAATCTTTATCAGTAGTGCATGCGGACATCTTTACTCTTAATCTCAATTGGCGTGCATGCGCACATCTATAGACGGACGCCGAAAAAATAATACGGAGTCCGTCAAGACGGAACTCTAGCCACAGCGAAAATATAATGCATTGCAAAAGTTTAATGTAACATAACTCAAAATCCTGACGTGTTAGAAATATTCTGACTACATATTTGAAATCAGCATCACTAATATATGACCTAAAACCACCTAACATCTTATAATTTACAAAAATTGTGTTGCACAGTGCTATTATAGGTAGGATTTAAAATTTAAAGTTTTTGTGATTTTTTTACTCTTAAAAGATGTATGTTAATACAAGAAATATAAGCTACTGACTGATTTTAATGGTTCACTGTGCCAAGAACACCACTGCTGGGTTATGGTGCAGGGCTTCATTGTACAGCGGCTGGGTATAAATGGCTTCTGAACACCAATCTAAAATCTTATTAATGGCACAACTAAATAAATAAGACTTTTATAAAATAATTTACTTATACTGTCAATAATTGCCTTAAATTATTGAACAATATTTCATTTGTAAACTTTCAAGGAAGATAGAATTACTTGATTTATTTTGTAGGCTAACAGCCTTCAAGTAGAATGGACCAGGCTCTTGACCAAACAGGGTATGTGCACCACCTGTAATTACTTCTCACAGTAACTCATATTCTGGTCTGACAACTTAGTGACAACTCATTAACAATACCAGCAACATGCCTCTGATAGGTACTGAAAAACTAAACATCATGACCTAAAACAATATACTTTGTGTATTACTAATTTATGAAAACACATTATAACAAAATTATATTCAATATAAGTTTCTTCACTTTTACTGATAACCATTTAATACTTAAAGGAACACCTACAAGATAACTACCAACTATCTCATCACAAAAACATGAGAATGAAGGCTTAGGCCAAATCACAACAAACATCAAACTAAAATGGCTGACCTGCATTATAGATTCATGCCATACCCTGAAAAATGGGCATTAGACAAAATACACTAATAGCCATTTTTGTACATGTCACAGCAAAGATCCATACCTTAACATGAAAAATGAAAAAAAAGTTACACAAAATACACCATCAGCCACTTGAGTACATCATGACACATAAAATCTGATGTCAACAACAAGACCTATACACTAAAGTAAGTGATGTGTCCCAGTCAATCTTAAGTAACATAAAAAAGGTTTGACGACAGTTATTTAATATTACATTATCACCATAAGCAAAATATTTGAAACTCATAATAACTTCATCTGAAATATCTCAAAATATTTTGGTAATTAATTTAATTATGATGAGTCAAAACAAAAAAAAATCACAAAATATTGAACAATATAAAGTCTAAAAGTTTTTATTTCTCTCTAAAATATCTCAGATGCATTGATTGAATTCTATTAAAAAGTAACGCTACTTTTGTATATTTTTAAGGGGATGTTAAACATAAAGAAAAACATCTGTCTCTGAGGAATTTAATTTATTTCCTGGTTCCCCCATACAAAGTTTATTAGAGTTGAATTATAATACAAAAACAACCTTGTAATTTTTGCCAGAAATCATAAAAAAAAATTTTAATCAATGAAAACAGTCTCTAGAGAAATACAAGTTTAAAAAAATACTAACAAATATTAAAATAACATAAAAACCTGCACTAAGTACCGAAGTTCAAAAAATTGTATATTATAATTCAGCGTTAGAAAGAAATGAATGTGAAAAAGTGAACATCAATTAAAACCTGAGTATGAAAAATGGTGATATCATTGGTCTATTACAACTTTTCATGTAGTAAATATAATTTTGAAAAAAATAAAGCTTATGAATTTTGAAAAAATGATAATTGCCAAAGCAAAAAAATTTTTACTTTTAAAAATCAATAGGGATATTTCACTGTATTGAACAAAAAAAAATGAACATGAATCAAAATAAAAAAGGTTCATCTATATATATGGTACAGATAATTTAAATTTTTCATTTAAATAAAACAAAAATGTGAAATAAAATGCTTACTATAGAAATGTAAAGAATAATAATTGCCAAAAAATATGTTTTTACTTCAAAAAAATGCCTTTCTATGATTATTGGTTATCAGTTTTGATAAATGAAAATAGTCAACAGACACATTTTCTTGCACCAGTGTCTGACAAAAAAATAACATGAATGTAAATAGAATCAGAATAAAAGGAAGTTTATTTGACATAAATTTATTTAAATAAAACAAACTTTAAACCAAATGCTAAATATACCGATATGTAAAAATATTTCACCTTTAAATATGAAAGAATCACAATAAATATAAAACAAAATCATTGGCAGGAATGTACTCATTATGACCAAAAGAATCAAAATGATAAAAAAAAATAGTTTTCAAAAAAAAAAAAGTTGGTAACAAACCATATAAACCTAAATGAATATTTTAATTACAAAAACTCAGTATTCACCACAGAATATAATTTAAACAGAAAGCTCAATCCCAATGTAAAAAGTCATTTATCATTGGTTAAAAATTTATCTTTGTTTGCCAGGTTACCTTTCCTGTCTCTAGTGAAATTTCCCATAACAGCACTTAAATCTCAGGTCTTTGAGCAACAAAATCTCAATGAAAAAATTATTAATTTGCTTCAAAATTTTAGGCAGCCATATTATAATTTAAAGATTCATAAGTTAGTGTATGGAGATATTTTTTTTAAATAATTGTATCTTGAGATAGAAACTGATTTAAAATACTGATAGATTAATTAACACATAAAAAAATAACGGTTGTAATAAAAACAAGGAATCGCAACAAATTGACAAAGAATCCTGAAACAATATAGTCATTCAAAAAATACTTTATTAAAAATATATTAAAATGTGGGCCTGAGCTTTGAAAAAAATACCCTGTATGCTTTTCAGTGGTTTTAGAGGAGTTTTTGAAAATTTCACTATAACATAACAATAGTCCAGTTACATACAACAAAGAGTAATTGTTTTATTAGGCTTTTTGACTAAAAAAATAGAAAACAAATATGGCTTGCATCAGAAAAACTCTCAAAAACAAAAAAAAAAAACACTAACCGAGGTCTATCATTCTGCTCAAATAACATTCTGTGGTATGCACAAAAAATGTTTAAGTCAACTCATCCTAAAAATTAAATTTAAAAGATCACATCTTTAATATCACACCAATGCATAGAATTAAAAAACTACAAATAGTAACAATAACAGTTTAAGTATAAATGCTAAAACAATTATCTCTGTTTCTGTTGTGTTCTAATTCAAAATTGAAAGAATTAACTGTGTGCAAATTATGAAAAGAGACAAAGTTATCTTGATAGCTAATAGGTAAAAACATACCAATATGAATTATTTTTTATTTGAAAAGAATTACGTGAAAATTATTTTTTTTAACAAAATAATATTTTATTAGTATAAATTGTGTAAAAAAACCTGAAACATATAGTGAGCAGTAAATACCAAATGTACATAAATGAGTGTGTAAATATGAGCAGTATCAAAAGAGTGCTGTGGTTGTTAGATAAAAAAGACCACGGTTAAAATATTTCTACAAGTTTTTAGTTGTCATTTAAAAAAATTACATTCAACAATTATTACTTATTTAAATCTAAAAATGGCAAAAAAAAAAACAACTTTGTGAAAGCAAATAGAAAAATCATCCTGAGCTTGGTTAACAAATTAGTTAATTGGTTACATTATTTGGATGGCATTTTAAAAATTAACAGAACTAAAACATGGAATGTGGAAAATAAAAAAAAACAATTTAAAAAAAACTGAAAAGTTAGAAATAATCTGTGTATGATATAGCAATGCATTTATTTTTTTATTTCATTCTGTTGGATGATTTTCTCAAGTAAGAATGTTGCTTCTTTAAGTCTATTAGAATTCTCCATTGTCTGCTGCTTCAGATCTCTTAGCTGATTATGTAACGATGTAATATCATTTGATTCAAAACTGCAATATTTAGTTGAAGAATAATTAAACCTTCTAAAATCAAATTACTTAACACTTGATAAGTTTGTACCAATCATTAACTTTAGATGTTTGTGTTGTAATGTTAACTATCCTATTATTTTTTCTAATATGATCAGAAATTTTATATTACCATCTTTTATTAAATTTTTATTCCATATATAGCAAAATAAAACAAACTCTTGGAATTTAAACTTATTCTTCCAGTAAGTGGGGTGATATTTGTTTTTTAAACAATGACAATGAGCTATTGTAAAGTAATGCATGTGTAAGGTTTCAAGTGTATTTTATTATTTTACTAAATAAAAAATGATTACCTGGCATGTTTAAGTGAAATGTCTGACTGAGAGATTAAACTTTCATCAAGAGCTGTGACACCTGGTATAGAGGGAGGAGCTGAAACTGTGGCTGCTTTCACTGCAGTTGTCATCTCTTCTTTTGGTAAATGACCCTTTTCCTGCTGCTGAACAGCCTCTTTAATCCTTTGTAGATCATCCATAACCATCTCAAGTCTGGGCAGAAAAGATCATTGCACTTTTTATTTTAAAAGCTTTAATTTTATGTCATAATCCTAAGATATGTTTTATTCTTGTAGATATATGTTTATTACATTTTAAAAACCAGGAATATTTGTTTAATTAAAAAATATTTATGTTTTTTATAAACCTTAAAGGAAGAAATATTCATCTTAACCAATTGTCAATAGGGACTGGAGTAACTTTAATGTAAAGCTAACAAGTGCCACCTTCAAGGTCTATAATGTTCAAGATATTTTTCTCCTCTTTAAACTCCCAAATTACATTTATAGGGTGACTGACATAGAAACAATACTGTGAATGATCACTGCACTAAACACATTATACTACCCTTGGACCTTAAATTTTTTTACTGCCTTGGGGTAATTTTTAAAGGAAAGATGAAATAAATTCCTAACAATAGTACCCAATATTATTTCAGACATCTAAGAGTGCAATAAATGATACACAATTAAAAGCAAACAAAAGTACAGACTGATACGAACACTTTATATAATGGTGTATAAATCTGTTATAAAATTAACTGTTACCTTTCTGCTGTTGTTGCAACTCTTCTGTCTAATTGCTCTCTTTCTCGAACAGAAGAACGAGCTAGATAAACTTCCATTGCTTCTTTTTCAAATAAAGTCAGACGCAAGTTATTTTCATCACTGAGCTGAAGACCTAAAATATGTTGTTTTTTTAATGAATTTTTCGGAAACAAACTGTACTGCTTTAAGTAAAATTCAGTGTGTATAGTTCAATAATGAACTAATTAACATAAAGGAAAATTAAAAATCACTTACTGAAGTCATTGTGTCGCTTTGTCATACGTCCTGCCAAAAACAGCAAATATCTTATAATTCTCCATACATGGTTAAATATAATGATAGGTGGAACCATTGATGGTCTATCAAAATATTCATAGACTAGAGCAAATCGATAAAAACGCCAGACTTTGGTTGAATTATCTTGCACACTTTGAAATGTGTAGCTTCAAAATATAAATGAAATGTCACAAAAAAATTAAAAAATAAAGATTTTAATGTAATTATGAGAGTAAACAGAAAATAATAATTTAGCATTTATAAATGAAAGTTCTTGATTTACCTAAACATCGCAATGAGAATATTTATTAAAAGAATGTTGGTAAGAACCATGTAAACAGCTAGCAGTACAGGAACTATGGCATTCTTTTCAGGACATCTATTCATAGGATCATTTCGCCAAATTGTTTCATTCCTAGTACAGCCACTGACATCTTCCCCTAAGTTTTTAGCACATTAAAAAAAATAGGTAAAGGGAGTTAATATAAAGCCCATGATATTTCTCAAACAAAATGATGACATATTATCAATTGTATGCTGAAGAAAGCTAACTAAAGTATTTATGTTTAAAGAGAGCATATTTTTTAGATAATATAGATAAAATGCAATATCTATAGCGAATAGATAAAATGCATTATCTATAGTGAATACATGTATCTACATGTATCTATATATATAATTCGCCCGAGCAAGCAAGATGAATCTATATATGAGCAAGCAAGATGAATCTATCTATATATAGATCAGTCACGTTTGCAGAATTCCAAAATACGTAAGAGCAAGCAAAACGCATTGAACAATGCTCACTCGCATTGTTCTGACTTCATGTCTGCGTTTTGGGAAAATCCCAATTTCCCTGATTTCAAATATCAAGACATAGTCTGGCGGTCGAGAGAAGTATATAAACCATTCTTGCAGCTCTAATAAATGATTTTTAAAAAATGTAAATGATTTTTAAAAAAAGACAATAGGACCAGAAAAACAAAATTTAAAATCATCGTAATTTATCTATCTATCTATATATATGATACGCCAGAGAAAGCAAGATGCCTGAGCAAGCAAGCAAGATGCTGGTCTTGAGAAATGCGCTCTGCGGAGGAGCTACCGCACTCCCCCCCCCCCCCACTCCATTCTTTGAACAACGTTCACATGCTAATTTTCCCCTAACTTTTGTGCAGTGTATTACCTAAAGTAAATTTTGAAATAAATAAAGCATAAGTTACTGAAATAATATCAGATTGTTTAGTTTGCAATAAAAAATGAATGCTAAAACATTATTTTGTTTGATTGATTATTTTCAAAAATTGAAAAAAATTATATTGATAGGGCGGCGTATGCTATGCAGTGGGTATGACTAGTTCTATATAATTTTAAATATTAATATAGAATAGTAAAACTATTTAGAATTTCAAACACATGTGCAATGTAAGTTTTACCTTGCATATCTTCAAGAAACAGGTTTCCATGAATTTGAAAATAAGGATAATAGAGAACATAGTACAATATTGACCAGCTGACTGGAGCATTAGGAAACATGTTGATGTGATAAGCTGCACCAAAACTCAGAATAAAGACCAACAGTATTAAGAAGAAAAACATCAGATCTGTCAGCTAGAAATGGTTGTAAGTTAATTTTAGATCATCATATATTTTCTGACAATGTCATGTAAAAAAAAACAACTCAAATAATTATAAAATACCACTATATTTATAGTTTTAATAAACAACTAATGTTAATTACAGTATAAAAAAAAAGTTCAATGATATTTACCATTTTCCTGATCATAATGACCTTTGGCCCCATATTTTTTTCCGCAAAGAAGAACTGCATGAACCGTAGGAATGTCATAACCAAGGTTATAGAGTAAACTATTCTCACATAAACAAAGTGAGCACTCATATAGAGTTCAAATCGTAGAATGACAGAAATAATCACCAGTAAATACATGACAAAATCAAACTGATTCCAAAAGTTACTCCACCAGTTTTTCAATTTGTACTTTACTGATCTCTGATCACCAATGATCACCTGTGGAGTAACAGTAGAAAGGAAAATACGCATGATATTAAAGAGGTCTCTTTAGTAATTCTGCCTCAGTTTTAAATGAAACAAAGCTATTCATCTTAAAGATACAACGCTGACTGACCTGTCTTATTTCTTCAATCATCATAGTTAAAAACCACACCCACACAATGTACTCTATGGCTGATGGTGAGTTGGGCTCATCCACTGGATTAACATTGGTTAGTAGGAAATAGCTAAACAGTGCCAAGAATATGAGGTATGCTATCTGGGAAAACAAATTAATAGTTTTTAGATTTCTGTTTACATTACTAAGGTTAATTTTTTAATCTTAAATTGCATAATACCATATTTAAATTACTGATAATAATGTAACACATAGTTACAAATTTCTACCAGTTAAAATTTCACATTTGAATTTTTTCTCCGGAATAAATAAAAAAATTAACTAAATCTATTTAACAAAGTTAATCAAAAATGACCTAGATCTATTAATGTAACTTACAATGTTGGTCAAAAATTTTGTCACTGGTGCTTCATAAAACATATAAGCTGCTTGGACTAGGCTGATTGTGTTATCTCGTCCACAAAAAAATCTAACTTCCTGAAACTTTGTTCTCACAGTGCTGTCTTTAATTACATTTTTGGCAGGTACAAAATTGACTTTTGAACTTTTTCCTCCAGCAATGGAAAGTTTTTTAAATTCAAACAATGAAGGGTCCAGTGAAACCTCAGGTTCAACATCAGATGAATGGAGAAATGTGGGAGACTTGGGTGTCTTGTTGAACTTCAAAAAGTAGATCAGTGGGGGGAAGAAAATTGTTAACAGAATCTGAAGATTAAAGGAAAAAGTAAACATACCAGATTGTGTTATTTGTTTTCAAATTATTATGTATCTAAATGAGTATAGTTTAGAGAAATAAAAATAATAAGTGTACATTTATCAAAAGTCAGCTGATTATTTGAGGAAAGAGACATGGTGGTAGCCCATGCAAGAAATCAAAGTCTCTAATTCAAATTCCTAATGTTGAGTTATACAGTATTTCTTTCTTTTTTTTTTTTGGATTCTAGAGGCATTTCTGTATTTTAAGTAAGAATTTAGATTCAATGGATTATTTGCGAGATAAAAATGGCAGGGGAGTGAAGGGGGGAGGGTTAGGGATCTGCTTTCCATTTCATCCTCAAATTGAAAGACATTTAAACCATTTAAACCATTTAAACCATTTAAACCATGAAAATCTAAGTTTCCTATGGACCTTGTACGCATTTTATCAATTCATCATTTAATCATTAGAAAAAAAGTATCCCAAAAAAGATATTTTTTCAGGCTCCACCATTTTTATTTGATTTAAAAATTCATAGAATATTGAAATTAATCAATACTGTTGTCTGGTAATATAAAATTTAAAAGTCATGACAATAATTATTCTTTAAATAAAATGGTGTTTGAGTGAATTACAATCACTAAGAAAGTGAATGTAAAAAGTCTGACAAATGATCACATTACATACAGCCCATAAAAACCTACACGTAAATACTATCCATATATTCAAACAAAATTCAAAGTAACTACCTTCAGCTGTGAAGTATGAGCAGCCAATGAACCTTTCCAAATATTGGTCAGTTTTGTTTGACATGCTGAATGTTCAGCAAAATCCATTAACTGCTGCCTGTCTGTCATTATTAGTAGAGTGCTTTCCCCTAATTCTTTGATTCTTCTACATAAAAGCAAGTGAGAATCTGTCTTGTTTTGTAGATAACAAACATCCAAGACACTTACAGCAAAATTTTCTAAAATGCTAAAAAAAGAACAAAAAAAATCGTGGTTAGATACTAGTTCAATGCAGTCTTATTCAAACAAATTTCACAATGAATTCCAATAACTAATTTAAATACTAAATGCCAAAAACACTTTATTATCTATTGCAATGAAGCCCACCTTTTTTTAAAATTTTGCTACTTCAATAAAAGAATTATGGTACTGTCGACATTTTTTTCACTGATATTTATTATACACTGTACTCACTACATTTAATTATACAACTGCATTAATTATACAACTGTATAAGTTACATTATTTTTTTTAATGGCTTGATGTTGATGGAAACTATTATTTTAGGCACTTTGAACATTACAAATTTAAGCAGAAATACAGCATGCTAATATTTTTTATTTTGTTAAGTGTATAACAGAGATCAAGGATATAAAGGTTTTACAGAGAATGTTGCATTAAGTCTAGACTTGTATTAGTCTCTTCATCATTATCAGCTTTTTCTGAAAGGGCTTTTAACAAAGAACTTCCCAGCAAGGCGGTGCCTGAGGAAAAAAATTATCTTTGTAGCTTTGTAAATTTTATGAATTTATAGCACTTTTGCATATTAAATGTATAATTCATAAGAAATTTAAACTAAAAATAGAAATCAACATAAAAATTTCATTATACAGCCGAACTTGAAACAAACTGTTTATACCCCAAACAAAATTTTAAATCACATAAAAACTAAAAATTTACCAATGTGGTTAACTCCCAGTTTGAGAAACATATCAGCCATTTGGCGTCTGTTGAAAAGTACAGAAAATATAAACAGATCTCTCTCTGGATAATCAAAGTCATAACTCTCCTTCATTTTTAATTTTTGTTTGATCTTTCTGCTGCGGGAAACGTGTGCCAGATTTCCTGCCAAAAAATATTTCGTCATAAGGCATATTTTTTGAAGATAAAGGCATAGCTGATACATAATAAATAAACAGGTTTGCAATAAGCTTTTTATTTCAAATAAATTAAATGAAATTTAAAATACCATGTATCACACTTTCAGAGTAATGCATGCTGGTTTTACTTTCATTTCCTAGAAAAGAAATACATTTAGAAAATATTAATTTTTAATCTATAAATGCTAAAATTTAATAAATGTAGCAATAATTCAGTTAAAACTATAGTACATGTATACTGAAGCTTTAGAAAAACTGCTGAAGCTAAAGATAAATTTAAAATATACACTTGTATTTTCACTAATAATTTAACAATTTTACTTAATATATTTAATACACCTAACATTTAAGATTTTAATTTTTAAAGTTTACCTTGATCTATTACATCAGGTAACTCAGTAGAGTGGGATTCTATTCGAGACAGCAAGGGTAAAATAGACTTTGAATCTCCCTTCCATTCCATGCTCATTTTTTCATCTTGCACAGTATATTTATCTTTATCTAGATGAACATCAGGGATAAATTGTATTCATATGTTCTCAATAAATTGTTTCAGGTCAATTTAGAATACATTTTTAAAGTTTTGGATTCTTTACTACATCTGTATTTATTTTTTAATGCAAGTCTTTCAAAACTGTTTACAATTTAACAAATTTATCATAATTTCTGTCATAGTTGATTAAGCATCAGGATATACTTAATTTTTTTTACAAATTGAATATTATTTAAAAAAAAAATAATTAAAGTAGATTCTCACTGCTCCAGATCACAACATATATCATTTAAACATAATTACAGTAGACTCTAAATGCTCCAGATCACAGTATATATCATTTAAACATAATTACAGTAGCCTCTAAATGCTCCAGATCACAACATATATCATTTAAACATAATTACAGTAGACTCTTAATGCTCCAGATCACAGTATATAACATTTAAACATAATTACAGTAGACTCTAAATGCTCCAGATCACAACATTCCTGAATCTGGAATATGGGATCTAAGTACAAATTTATAATTTACGATATTTTTACTGAAATTGTTAGAGCAGACAGTCAATATTTAAATAGCTTCTGCCAATCCAGATTTCAGTTATCTAACACACTCTAAATCCAAATAAAGAAGTATAATTGAGAGTCTACTGAGGTAACAAAAAATGCATGTAACAAACAGTATACAATACCTAGATAAAAGTTAAAGCACTCATCTCCCAAAAGATGTATGATAGTTTTATTAATGCAGCATAAAATGTCCTCCTTCGGAAAGTCTTTCCAATCTTCAAATGCTTGTCTTCTAAGATAGGCACCCCAGCTTTGCTACAGGACAATTTTAATTTAAAAATCAATAAAAAAAGATCTTGTTCAATGATAGGTTTTTGCAATGCATGCAAATTTAAAATTCCTCAACTAATAAGAGTTTAACAAAAATATGAATGATCAAGCACCTTTAAAAACATAATAATGTAACGTAATATGGCTGCTTCTCCATCATCTTCCACATTCAGACACTGTTAGTATAAAAAAGAAAGTGAAAAGATTCTTAGATACATGTATTACAAAATGTTAATATTAATGTCATTTATTATAATTATTATTTCAATATTTTTCAGAAAATACATGTACTTGCTTAATGTTTTAGGTAAATTGTGTTTTATTTTATCTATTTTAGAAAAAATAAAAAGGATTCAAAAAATTTAAAAAGATCAAATTACATTGCAGTAAAGATTCCATAATGTTTTTACTGTGAGAAACTTTCTAAGATCTACACCATTGTCTAAAAATAATTGAACAAAGTCTGGCCGGTCTTGCACAAGTGCAGTAAACATAGCATCATACAAATCATTGATCTAATGAATAGAAAACATAGTTTCACATAAATTATTGATCTAAGGAATAAGTATTTACTGTATAATATGAATCAATGTTTAAATATTTAATTTTGCTTTTTTTAAAAAAAATCAAGATATAGATTCTATAGAAAATGTTGTAACTTTTAGGTGTCAATTTAAAAACTGCATAATACGTGTCATAAAAAATATTAATGTCCAATATCAAAGTAGATACAATTATAATAACTGAATTACAAAAAAATTATTTAGCTAAATTAGCAATAGATTTGAGGTTTTGAAAATGGGTGAATTTGTTATATAAGAAAAAAGAATATATCTTAGTTAAAATACAGGGATGCACACAAAAAAGTAGCCCACCTCCATAGTAAGATCATCGGTGGCTGGCTACTTTTCTGCCTGCCCACCCAGTACATGACTGCATCTTACCTTCCATCTGCTTCTATTTTCACTAGTAAAAATTTGATGTCTTGCTATATCACACCTATTCCAAGCTAGAGCCAAAGCAAGCTGAGTGCTGCAGTTGGATTTATTGGCTACAGATGATTATTATAGATTAAAGTAATATGTAAAACATATGATTTGTTTTTGGTGAAGAGAAACATATCAATACATTACAATCACAGAATTGGCAAATAATTCGTAAAAAATGAGAAAGTAATAAAAACTAACCTCTCAATAAAGCACACAGTATTGCACGATCGATTTCCTGGGCTGATTCAGACTTATTTAAGTCATAAACATTTATCTAAGATTTATAAATATTCAATGTAAAAAAGTGTTATTTTTCAGAACATGATTGATAAAATATAAGAATTCAAACTGCTGTAAAAATCTTAACAATTTAACAATGATGAACTTTACCAAGGTTCTTTGTTTCAGGCAAGTTTTAAGTGTATCAATGCACTTTTGAATTAATTTATCTTTGCCGCTGTCATGAGTTTTCCAAACAAATTTTTTTTCAATTGCTCCTTTAATCTCCTCATTGAAAGTACTAGGTATTTTTGATAAATCTGGGCTTAAAAAAAATTCAAATCAAATATATACAAACTTGAAAAACTATGTAATATCAATATTAATCAAATTAGGCAAGCTGCACATATGTGATGGTTTAGTTATCAGTCTCTATATTTACTTGTTGGAATCCTCAGTGGTTATTTTCATGGCCAGGGCAATTAAATCAGCTGCACGACCTGACCCATTGATGACAACTACAGGAGTGTGCCTTTTGACAGACTGATACACAGTTTCCATTGTCCCTAAGCCTCCTTCCACAACGATGAGAACCACTGGTGTATTAATCACTGAAACAAGTCAACAAATGAAGGCAGAGAGCTAGGTAAATTTGAAATAACAACCTATTCACAATTAACGTTTTTAAACAAGGCGATTGGGTTGAAAAAGATAAACAAGATGATATAGTAAAGAAAAATCCCTCGTTTTCAACAACCATCATTATCTTTTGTGAAGATCCTAGCAAATAAATTTTTATTCCCCAGACAAATGCCTTTTGAGATTTCTAAATTATTAATCATTGTTTCTACCAAAATGTGTGCTTCAATGAGAAATACAGCAGAAAAAATAGGGTCACAGTCACTTTGCATTAAATAGAAAATAACCACTAGCACATGTGGCAGCATATGTGGTCAAAATGCAATATCCTGCACTGTGTAAATTTTCAGACTGTGTCTTTTGTTACATTTTGTCAAAAAAAGCACTCTACAGCAAAAAAAAACTCAAAGATTGCATTAAAATTTTTTGGTGCACTATGACTAATGCATGGAATTATTTTTTTGGACCCGGTACATCGGAACTCACATTAATGCCCCAAAACCCCTCAGTCAGGATTTAAATGGTTTTTCTCACTGGTGCCTAAGTCTCTTCCTTAAGTTTGAACAGTTTTTAATGTTTGAATTGCACATAAATAAGAGCTATTTACATAAGATTAAATGTTTGACAGCACTAGAAAAAGACAAGGGGACAAATGGTCATGCTGTAAAATGCTTGACTGTTGACCTGAGGGTCCCTGGCTCGGTCTCTAGTAAAAAATCAATGTAATTTTACAGGCCGTGGTATAACTTCCCGCCATATCTCCTGTGGTGCCTCCATGGCCATTGCACTATCGACTTTGGTGGGGAAGGGCAGTGATCCCTAACCTTTTTTTGCCGTGGACCATTTGATGTTTGATAATTTCACCGCGGCCTGCTGGATGGGAGGGGGGGAGTTTGATTATTTATATTTTAGATTGTTTTGATTTACAATGCCTCTGCTACTCACAGCCACTCAGCTCCATGTTAATCTCTCGTCCATGTTAAGTCGCACAATCCCTAGAAAAATACACAACAGTAACTAAAAAGGAAATAATTTAATGTTTCAACAGCACCTCATTACCATTTGATCCACGGACAGCGGCCTGGAGGTTGGGGATCACTGGATTATAGGAACTAAGAGATTTCTTCTCATCCTTACTCGGAACTTAACACACTAGAATAAGACCTGTTAACATGCATAGAGGTACAGAGAAGACTTAGACAAAAATAATATTCCAGGCGGCCAAAGATAAATAAAGGCTAGAAATTCAAGGTAGCCAAATATAAATTCAAGGTAGCCAAATATAAGGAAAGTACATTATTACAAAGTTTGCTTAATGCACCACATAATTCAGTGAACATTACATAAAAAGACAAATGTGTTGCTAACATGATTCTTAATATAGAATCTTACCCTGACTTTCTGAAACACCAGTTGTAGCAGAGGATGAGAAGTAACTCTCCAGCTTTGACCTAAATTCTATTTCTGCACCAAATGAGCCCACACATCCGTTATCAACAAGGATAAAATGGGAGTGGTTAGGATCTAATGAACTAAAGCCTTTGGTTGTCTGAATGACATCTTCAACAGCATAACTGGCTGGCCATTGACCTTTTTCCTAAAGCCAAAGAATGAGAGAAAAAAAAACAGAAACCAATTCAGAAATATAACAAAAATACAAGTTTAAATGAAGAAATATTCAATAATTTTACAGGTTGGTAAGTTAAAACTAAATTAAAAAATGTTATAATCCAATAGACAGAATTATTGTTTGAATCCAATATACAGATTAATTGTTTGAATCCAATTGACAGATTAATGAGCTTCGTCACTCTTTTTTCTTGCCACAATTAAAGATAATTAAATTTATGTCTTAACTAACATATTTGGTTGAAGGTTATCAAAGTTATGGTCATACTAAAACATTTTCTTTTCAATAAAAAATTAATGTTCCCTTAGCCATGAAGAGCCATCTGGGCAGATAAAGTGTAGAATTTATCTGTTTTTGTAATCTCTGCATTTAAAGGGATAGTGTGTTTAGCATAACACCTATCTGCCTTTACTTCCCCAACTAAAGCTGGGTGGACTTGTGCGACTTAAGCCAGGATGTAACCCAGGATATCACTACTCGGCTATCCGACCAAATGATGGCTAGAAATTGTTTGTTAAGTGCATGCCAACTAACTTTGGTATTATGTTAGAATCATTGGAAAGCTAAAAGAAGATTCTTACCCCTTCTCCATCAAGAGCTAAATTGTTAGCCACACATCCCCATGTGGCAATACCAAGAGCCACACAAAAATCATTTTTACTTCCACTACGTACAGTCATGTGATCTCGAACTGCTTCACCAACAAACTCCATGACACCCGAGGCTGTACCCCCTGTGATAATCCAAGCACCTGTTAACCAAAATACATTTTTTTTTTATATCTGACTTCACTGATTGATGTCAATGATTCAAAACATATCAGGTATCTAATAAATATGTTAAATGTTAAAAAAGTTATACAGTATAATGATTTAGAAAGATATAGCCAAAAAACCCAGTGGTGACATTTCTATGTTTCTTGTACCTGTGTTGACAGCAGCTCCAACAAGACCTTGTTTTAAAAGAGAACTCAGACGTGGCATGAGTTCAAACCTCTGTGCTCCACCTGTTACAGATATAAGAAGTCTAGGAGGGGGCAACTTCCAATAATTGATCAGCAGATTCCATACTATCTCAGGTTTTGTTTTAAAATCAACTCGAACATACTGTATTGTCAGAAATATCATTTATCAAAATGTGGACTACTGCCAATTGGTAATGGTAAAATATCTCCATAGAATAGAAACACGATAATTATAATAAAGCTTTAACACGTGAATAATGAAGGACAATTTAACATATACAGAAATATTTTTCCCTATCAAAAATATCACGAGTGGATAAATAGGACAATAAACAACCCTTACAGGTGAATTGCTAACAATTGTGCCAAAGCCACGAAAATGTATTTCTCCAAATGAATCACAAGGCTCTGTCTTTGTGTGTGTCTTCTGATGCCAAATCTGACCTTTGCGTTCATCAATAGGTAAGTTTCGTACTAAGTGCCACTGTTTGTCCCTTCCACAAGCACAGATGTCACTAAAATTGTTATTAATAAAATATTTACTGGGAAAACTCTTCTAATATCATATAATAGTCAAAATATACAAGTTAATTGTTTAAAATTAATAATAATAAGTAACTCAATGTAGCATGCATCTGACTTTTTTCTGGACTTTCATTTATATCTCTTATAGTACCAATTCAGAAATATAACAAAAATGCAAGCTTAAAAGAAGAAATATTCAATAATTTTACAGGTTGTTAAGTTAAAACTAAATAAAAAAATGTTATAATCCAATAGACAGAATTATTGTTTGAATCCATTATACAGATTGTTTGAATCCAATTGACAGATTAATGAGCTTCATCACTCTTTTACTTGAATGATGGTAATCAAAGTAATGGTCATACTAAAATATTTTCATTTATATCTCTTATAGTAACAATGTTTTAATCTACCCATGAAGCACAGCAAGTTAGTGTCATGTTCCTTTCTAAATAACATCATGGCAAACAATAAGATCTGTCTTGATGTGCTTTGTGTAACTAATGTATTAATATCAGGAAGACAGATTGGTTGGGTATAAATCTGCTATTCATATCATTTATTTACACAATCAATATAACACAGAATATAATTCAAATAGAATGTGAGATTTTGTTTCAGAATGTTCTACCATTTACCAATTAATGCTAACAATGGATTCAAGTTAAAAAAAAATAAACAAGACAGAACCATAGGTAATTGCATACTTTCCAGAGACTCTGATCATTAGGGAGTGACCGATATGCCTTTTTACCTTTAGTCCGATACCGATATTTTCCACCAGCATTTTTACCGATACTGATACTATCTTTTTAGGGGCTGTCCATTATTTATGTCATCAAATTTTTGACGATTTTTACCCCCCTCCCCCTTGTCAACAACTTGTCAAACTTCCAGAGACCCCCCCTATAAAATTACGTCAACATTTGATTACCCCCCCCCCCCCCCCCAAAAAAGGTGGCTTCCAAAATGTTTATGTGGCAAAATTAGTAGGAATATAGTTAGTTTAATTAAAATACTGAATGTTAAGCGAGTGTGTAACACAGAACTACAAACGCTGCTTAATTTTCCTATTTATTAAGTAATTATATTAAATTTAAAAAAGTAACATTGTTGACGCCAACTTTTCTTGACCTCCCCCCCCCTTGTCAACAATTGTCAAAAATTTTCTGACCCCCCCTCCCCCCTATTTTGTTGACGTAATTAATGGACAGCCCCTTAAGCAACAACAATGCCAAACACGTGTTATTCTCGTGCTGTATGACGTATTTTGTAACACTTCGCCCACGCGTGTCTTGTTCACCCCCCCCCCCCAGATACTGATATTTTTTTTTAATCAACAACAATGCCAAACACGTGTTTTCCTCGTGCTACAGCTAATGACGTATGTCAACCCATGCTTACCCCTTCCCTGTCATATTTCGTGACACTTCGCCCACACGTAAGTCTTGTTCCCCCCCCCCCCCCAACTTCCCATCCCAAAAAAAATACACACAGATGTTCACTAATTGTATCATTCAAGGTCATACATTAGAATTAAGAAATGCCAATCCTATTGTTTCAAGGTCATATCTGTGATGTAGATGTGACAATTTCTGTGTACGGATTTTTTATTTTCCTTTTTTTTTAAATCTTGTCTGATCTGGTTATACAATTGGGTTATTTACTGATTTTTTTTTCTACAACTCTGTTGTGAAAAAAAAAACAATGTATCGGCAGCCAAAAAACGGCCGGTCCGATAGTTAACCCATAGTGCCAATATCGGTTCGACTATCAGTCGCTCCCTACAACAATCGGCCGATCCGATATTAACCAATAGTGCCAATATCGGTCCGATACCGATCCGATTATCGGTCGCTCCCTACTGATCATAGAGACACTGAACATAGAGACACTGAACATAGAGACACTGATCATAGAGACACTGAACATAAAGACAGTGAACATAGAGACACTGAACATAGAGACACTGAACATAGAGACACTGAACATAGAGACACTGAACATAGAGACACTGATCATAAAGACACTGATCATAGAGACACTGAACATAGAGACACAGAACATCATAGAGACACTGATCATAGAGACACTGAACATAGACACGCTGACAATTGAGACATTGAAAAAGATCAGTATGGCCATCCCTTATTAATTTTTCAATAATGTTCTTTTTAAATCAACTTTGTTCCTTGTATTTTTATTAGGAAGCATTAGTAAAAAAATCTGTTGTTGTTTTTATAAAAATCACAGTTTTTAACACAGGAGTGTCAATATTTGAATTTGAAATTTAGTAATAAAAATCAGTTTTTTCTTAACATAAAACTCTGAAAAAAAATTCATGAATTCTAAAATATATTTAGGCTTTTTAATACCTTTCAATCAAATTGATAACTTTTTCATTGAGATTTTTATGCTTAAAAACCTGAGGTGATATTACTGTTGTAATGAAAAGTGTTAATGAATATTCCGTGATATACATAATGTACCTCAATGGAACTGTATTGCTTCTCACAAAATGACAACACTCTCTCTGTTCTATATTTCTAAAAATGTAGTGAGATATTTCCTTCTGCAAACAAAACAAAAAGTATTAAAAAATGAAAGCAGAGTTTAATCTTATTTTTAAAAGTAAAGTAAAGTAAAGTAAAGTTCCCTTCTTAGCCCTAACGGGCCTTCGGGGCAGATGAAGTGTAGAATTCATCTGTTTCTATAACCTCTGCATATTTTTAAAAAAGTCTATATTAAATAAAGGACCAATAACTACTTTAATGACCACAAGTTAATAGTGATGGAATCAAAAATAAATAAGTAACTATTTAAAAATATTTCCAGATAATAATATTTTATACTATTACTTTCAAAACAGGTGATTTTTCAAAATAAATGTTACACTAAAGCTATGAAAATAAATGCCATATTATGACAACATAAAATACTGACTCAAGAAGTTAATTTTATTCATTCAATGTAAAATAAAATTATTTTAGTTTTACAATAAATAACACTGTTTCTTAGTTATTGCAACCTCTGATAAAATACTGCTTTTAAGTAGAATGTCTTTCCAATAACAAGTCAATTAATTAAACTAATGATTTATCTAAACTAACCTGGTTCATGACAGTATGAATGTGTTTGGCTGTGTTGGATGATATTGCTTTATGGTAATTTTGAATATCTCCAAGTATCTGTTTATAAGACTCTGTAAGTGTGTCTTCTAGTTCACTAGAAAGTTCATCAACTTCACTGGATTTCGGTTTATGTGATTTAGCTTCTAAAATAGAATCTTTGATTTGTGTTATGAAATCAGTTTCTACTTTCTCAGTATTGTAGGCTTTTAATTGTTTTCCATCAGTAGTAGACTTTTCATCAGCACTAGTCACTGATTGAGGCATGGCCAAGTCTTTTTTAAGTTCTGGTGGTGGTTGGGCTAGTATTTCTCGGTCAGTACCTTCATTTAATTCTTGAATATTATCTTCAGATGAATGTTTTATATGTTTTCTACGTCTCTTTTTTTTCTTTAAGTTTCTATGTTTGTAAGTGCCATTATTATCTGCATTAGGTAACAAGATATGGCTAAGAGGTGATTCATAGTCATTATTTGTTTTTAAATGTGGTAAATCAGTTTCTGATTTGGAAAATGTTTTATAAAATTCTCCCTGTACTGAGCTACTATGTGAATCAAAAGGATGGGAAAAACTATCCAGAAGATGAACTGATGGCTGAGAATGCAGAATGTCTAAAGTTCTACTAACAGAAATTGGTTTATTATCTTTATCTAATCCTGTTTCACTCATTTTTGAACCTGAAAAGAATTAGAAGAATACAAAATGTAAATCATACGCACACACTTGAATTGATTTTTTTAAACATTTTATAGAGAGGAGTTCTGTCTTCTTTCTGGTGTTTCAATTAAAATATTGAAAAAAAAAAAAAATTTAATGAGAAATTATAAAAAGGTGAAAAAAAAAACTGAATTAAAAACTGTTTATTTTGAGGGCACTCAATAACAGATCATTCTAATAGCTGTAAATAAAATAAGTTTAAGGACAATAACAAGAAGCTTCAATAGGTCTGTCACTACAGTCAGGGTTGAAAAGATTGTGCACCTCTGCAGGAGACTATACTTAACAACTAGAAGATCAGCACCTGGCCTAATTTTTATTTGATATTTTCTTTTAGATAATAAGATATGTGTTAAATCTTGTCAAATTTACCACCATTAATATTATTATTAATTGACTAAGTACTTATTCATTGTATTGTATTACTTGTCTAAAATAGCTAGCACAAACATGAATGCACACTAGGGTTAGTACTTTTTGCATTTTTTTTCAGAATCTTATTTTACATGGCATTTTTTAATGAACAATTGTGAACAAAATATGAAAATAATATTCATTTATTTTTCACTCAAAAAAACCTTCCCCACCAACACCATCTTGTGTTTACAAATAAGAAGCATTTTTCAATAAAATTACTTCTTTATGGATTGTGCATTAACAAATATTTGATTATATTAATTACATCCAGGAACTTTATAGGGTATTTTTTACCTCCATGTCTGAAACAAATAAATAAAAAAAGTTTATTTTAAATTTTAAATGCATTGTTTGAATGTATTATGCGTCTACTGCAACTGTACCAAAAATAATCAAATCTTATGATATCTTTGTTTGGTAATTGTCACGAGTGGTCTGCTTGGAATTTGGAAAGTCTGCTTGGTTGATTTGAGAATATTGTATTCTTTTATTTTAATTTCATTCAACTGTTATCGTCTGTTTGTAATTAATTTAGTAGGAAAGCAAATTTGTTAACAAATAAAGCTTGTAAAGTTTTAAAAATAATAAGCGAACACTCTCCCAATATTGAAGCTCCTTCGCAGTCAGGAGTGTATAAGGTAGACTCCTCAGCTGGCGCCGCACGCCGGCTACACCGCCAAATTTTCATCCGCCGCGCGCCTCATTAGCCACCGTATTTCGTTCGCCGTTATATTAACTGTCGCATTACTTAATCTTGTTGCACATGACCTTGCTGACCATATCAGCTCTGTCTTGAAAAGCTTTTCTGTTGATCAAAAAATACTAGCTGCCATGTTGGTGCTGCAATTATGATATCGACTTCAAAGCTTTTGAAGGTTGACTCTTATCAGCACTTTACTGCACACGTATTGCACCTTATTACTACCGACAGCATCAATAAAAATGAAGAATTTCAAGACCGCAGTTATAGAAGACGATGCAGCATTCACAGAGGATAAAGAAATGATAAAGACCCTGAAAGAAGGCATGTCTTCAGTGCGTATATTGCTTCTTGTAGATGATCAGCTTAGTGCATCAATAATGGATGCCTCTGAGAGCAGCACTAACGCCATCAATGACAGTCATAGACACAATACAATGATAAGTCAGTGAAGGCATCATGTCCAACGCGTTGGAATTCAACATTGATGATGATTCAGTCTATACTTGACTTGAAAAAATGATGATGATACAACTGTTTATTTCTGTTGTTTTAAATAATAAAACTTTTCCCCAAGTATTGTAAAATTGTTTTATTGCTGAAGTTTTATCAATTCAATATTGTCTAGGCGTCAGCCGAATTTTAGCCAAATATTTCGTAATCTGCCAAAAATCAGCCACAAATGTCAATTTACTCAATTTATGCCGGCTATCAGCCGAAAAATTATGTCAGCCAGCCGAAACTTAAAAAAAAATTCGGCTGGCAGGTCTAGTATAAGGCAACCTATAAAGAAGCAGATTTGTTGAAGTTGCAGTTTATAAAAACAGCTTACAAAATTTTGAATGGTGCATACATTTTGACAGAAAAAGAATAGAAGGAGAAAAACAAGTTGTTTTACTGAAAAACGCTGAAAAAGAAATTCGATTAACAGAGACAATATTTACAGCGAATAGGGCTGTTCTAGCTAAATACGAACTCTATTCATGTATTGGAGTAATTATTTGCGATACAAAGAATACAAATTCTGGCAGCAAAAATGGTGTGGTACGCAAGCTGCAAAATTACTGTCAACAGAACAGTGGACAAATCCCTCAGTACATAGGCTGCCAGCTTCATGTTTTAGGCCTAGTACTCAAGCATGCTATGGATTTTTTTTTCAGCAGGGAAACGTCTAATCCAAACATTTCTTATCCATTTGTTGCTGAAATTAGCGCAAATTACGAGTCACTTAAAGAGTCACTTGATTCTCAAGATAGTAGTTCAGAAACAAAGGATGGAAAGACGACATGAAGTTCTTACATCATTTGACGTAAGTATTTCACTATTACGAATGAAATAAAACTTTTCCAGTAATTCACTTCCAGAGACTGATGGCTTTAAGTAATGCTCGTTGGAATTCAAGTGCAATACTAGCACTTCTGGCATTCCAGAAAATAGAAACGAGAAATTTGAACTTGTGTGTACTTTCATAGCGAGGACATGCATGGTCTGAAGTATGGTTTTCAGATCAAAGGGACTGGAAAATAGGAAAAGAGATATTAGCACCTGCTTTGCATAGATACACTGAAGCAGAAAGATGCTTCTTGATGCAGTGGGTCTGTGAAGATTGAGTAATACCTGGTATAGAACAAAGTAACTGCTATGCAGAAAGAGCTATACAAATAATGCAAGATATTGTTCCACGTTGTGAGACTTCAAAGACACTATTAACTGTTTTATTCTCACTAATGATGAAGCATAAAACTTAATTTGTTTCCTATGCTGTCCTTTATTATCATTTCATATTTTGGACATCTCTATACTCATGCTAACATGTTGCACTTGTTGTTCTTATGTAACTTTCCATTACAGTGTTATGTTATATATATTAAATATATAATATTCGTATTATGGTTTGGTGGGAAAGGTTTTTCAAATATTTTCAGAAAAGGTTATTCGAGTCATAATACACTCATTAAAAGTCACCTTTTCTTGCCATGTAAATATGAGGTTACAAAAAAGTCATAACCCTAATGCACACACACATAATAGCAGAATATCTTCATAACCACTTTAGATTATAAATAAAAACAGGCGATAATTGTTTACGACAATCCGCCCACGAGATTACCAAACGGACACATGGTGAGATTCAAATACTATTACAGTACTTAGTACTATAATAATAATCATATATATATATATATATATATATATATTAATTATTATATAATTATATATTCCATTCCGTTCCAAAATCATAAATTCTAACTTGCATTACTAAATTACGAGGTCAATTTCATGAAATATTCTCAAATCTATATACTTAACAAAACAGTCGGCTAGAGGATAAAAATAAGGTAAGTAAAAAAAAAATCCATTAAGCAAATAATCTCATTAGATACCACAAAATGTTTACATTAGTTATGAACAGGCCATCTTGTAAGCTAAAAATATCTTTATATATGTTTCCTGTTTGTGAAAAGTATTTCACTTGTTTCGAATAATTTCGTAACCATAAATATAATTACAAACAGACATGAACATTTGAATTTGTGCAATTAACACTTTCTTGAAAGTTGAACTACACATTTAAAAGTTTCAAATGAGGAAGGAAATATTTAAAAAATTTGGCTAAAGTTGATTGTATACCCGGCTTTGCACCAGAGGTGTACCTATGGTGGGGGAGGGGGTCCGATTTCGAAATTCCACCGGGCCCCAGATTGAGGGGGGCCCCAATTTTTTGTTTACATTAAATATTAAGTACATTATCTTATGTCATGGTATCGAATGTCAAAATACAGGGGGTCCCCAAAGAGGCCAAGCCCCCCCGGGGCCACCAAATTCTTAGGTTCGGCACTGCTTTGCACAATAAGTCGAGGTGCTTAGCACCAATCACCCTTTCTTGCCCTGAACCGCTACGGTCATGACTCGTGTGTCCTAGGAGCACCGCTGTATCCTATCTCCTCTCTTCCTCACTCACATCTATGTCCACGCAGCACAAACCTGAGACTCAGCCCCGTAGCCAAGGGTGGGGAGACAATCAGAGGGTATTGAGGGGAATCGCGAGTGTAGGACTAGACCTAAGAACTGTCAATTCTGAGCCACTACCATTGAAAATAGTGAGTGTAGGACTAGACCTAATAACTGTCAATTCTGAGCCACTACACTGATAAACAAGTTTTGGATTTCTTATATGTCATTAACGTTTTCGGAATCAGTTTTTGATGCTGATTTTGAATCTGTAAATCATTTTGCTCTATCAGCTCAAATTATTAAGATATTGCCGAACAAATTTTTGTATGCGCTCAAACAGGAATAGACTGCTGACAGCATAATTTTATGCACACAAACGCACGCACCTGCGCGTACACACATGTTCACAAACACACATACCTCGTAATTATATACATATATTGGCAATGTTCTTTTTTTTTCTGATGATGTCAGATGTTTGTAGGGTGAGTGTTGATTTGCAGTTGTGTTATTAATTGCTCATTGTCTTAGAATTTGACTACGTTGCAGTTTCAGACTTCATAAAAGGAGCAGTGAATGTGGCAATTGCAAGTTGTTTAAAATATGGCGACCAGAGGATGCATAAATTCACCGGATCTGTTTTGCTATGTGTGCGGCTTTTTCACAAACAAGTCTCATCAGAAGACTTTCACGCCGTTACTGAAGAAAGCTTATCAACTTTATTTTGACTCAAAGGTGGATGATTGTGGTAAGTCGTAGGCACCACAGTTCATCTGTTCGACATGTTCATGCAACTTGCATGGTTGGATGAGGAAGGCAAAGAAAAACAACCACATGGCATTCGGAGTTCCTATGATATGGCGTGAGCAAAGCAATCACTCCACAGATTGTTATTTTTGTTTGGCAAACATCAATGGAATTTGTTATAAAACTCGTACAACTGTCAATTACCCAAACGTTCCATCAGTTTCAAAACCAATTCCACACAATCATGTCATTTGTCCAGTACCACAATCGCCTGTAGAATACACAATAGACGAAGAGAAGGATGAAGAAAGTGATGTTCCATCTTGTGCCGATGACTAAGACCCTGACTACAAAGCTGCCGGAGAAGGAATTCATTTGATGAATTATGCTGAACTTTGCGACCTTGTGCGAGATCTGGCGCTAACAAAAAGCCAAGCTGAACTTCTTGGTTCACGGTTAAATGAATTTAATTTGCTTGCACCAGGTACAGCTACAGCAAACTTTCGTCACAGGCATAAACAGCTTGTTCAATACTTTGATGTGACTGGCAGTATTTGCCACTGCACAGATGTTGACGACCTTATGAGAAGTCTTGGTGTCGAACACATTGTTGAAGATTGGCGACTGTTCATTGACTCGTCAAAGACTAGCTTAAAAGCAGTATTGTTGCACAATGGAAACAAATATGCTTCAGTACCAGTTGGATATTTGGCCCACATGAAAGAGACATATGAAAACATGCCGGAACTGTTGGAAACAATACGTTATCGCGTGTACAACTGGAATATCTGCGGCGATCTAAAAGTAATAACTATTTTGATGGGAATGCAGACAGGGTACACGAAGTACATGTGCTTCATATGCGAATGGGACAGCCGAGATAAGAAGCACCACTATACAAAAAAGAATTGGTCGATCAGAGACAGAATGCAACCAGGAAACAAAAACGTTCTTCATCAACCGTTGGTTGATCGTGACACAATTCTCATGCCACCGCTTCATATAAAATTAGGACTGATGAAGAACTTTGTCAAGGCATTAGACAGCAAATCGGATGCATTTATATACCTATGCAACAAGTTTCCAGAGCTCAGTTATGCTAAAGTCAAGGAAGGTATTTTCATAGGTCCACAAATAAGAAAAATCATGGCCGATGAAGACTTTCAAAACACTTTAAGTCATCCTGAAAAAGATGCGTGGGTGGCATTCAAGTCAGTCGTAACCAATTTTCTTGGAAATAAGAAGTCTGTCGACTATGAAACAGTTGTAAAGAAATGCATTAGTGCCTACAAACACCTGGGATGCAATATGTCTCTGAAAATTCATTTACTCGATTCACATCAAGACTTCTTCCCAGAGAACCTAGGCTCAGTAAGCGATGAACATGGCGAACGCTTCCACCAGGACATTTCTTTGATGGAGTCACGCTACCAGGGCCGGTGGAGTGCAGCGATGTTAGCTGACTACTGTTGGACTCTACAACGTGACTTGCCAAGTACTCCATACAAGCGGAAGTCCACAGCCAAGAAATTCAAACCATGAACATTTTAAACATTTTACACATGCATTTGACTTTAAATGGAATATATTTTTTACATATAATTTTATTAGTTAGAACTGATTTCATGCTTGTGTTTAATATTTTTTATATTAACTGCAAAAGAGAATATATGGTTTAAAAATTTCATTTTTATACAATATTGGAGTATTATAACTATAATAAAAAAATTAAGATTGCGGATTTCTTAAAATTGGAGGCTGATAGAGACAAATGGTTTGCATATTCGAAATCAGCGTGTGTAAATTGAGTATGATTAGATGATGGGTAACAAGAAATCCACGATAAATTATTTTTTTGTTTTCCAGTGCTATCATTGAAAATAGTAAGTGTAGGACTAGACCTAAGAACTGTCAATTCTGAGCCACTACCATTGAAAATAGTGAGTGTAGGACAAGCCCTAATAACTGTCAATACTGAGCCACTATCATTGAAAATAGTGAGTGTAGGACTAGACCTAAGAACTGTCAATTCTGAGCCACTATCATTGAAAATAGTGAGTGTAGGACTAGACCTAAGAACTGTCAATTCTGAGCCACTACCATTGAAAATAGTGAGTGTAGGACTAGACCTAAGAACTGTCAATTCTGAGCCACTACCATTGAAAATAGTGAGTGTAGGAATAGACCTAATAACTGTCAATTCTGAGCCACTACCATTGAAAATAGTGAGTGTAGGACTAGACCTAATAACTGTCAATTCTGAGCCACTTCCATTGAAAATAGTGAGTGTAGGACTAGACCTAATAACTGTCAATTCTGAGCCACTACCATTGAAAATAGTGAGTGTAGGACTAGCCCTAAGAACTGTCAATTCTGAGCCACTACTATTGAAAATAGTGAGTGTAGGACTAGACCTAAGAACTGTCAGTTCTGAGCCACTACCATTGAAAATAGTGAGTGTAGGACTAGACCTAAGAACTGTCAATTCTAAGCCACTACCATTGAAAATAGTGAGTGTAGGACTAGACCTAAGAACTGTCAATTCTGAGCCACTACCATTGAAAATAGAAAGTGTAGGACTAGACCTAATAACTGTCAATTCTGAGCCACTATCATTGAAAATAGTGAGTGTAGGACTAGACCTAAGAACTGTCAATTCTGAGCCACTACCATTGAAAATAGTGAGTGTAGGACTAGACCTAATAACTGTCAATTCTGAGCCACTACCATTGAAAATAGTGAGTGTAGGAATAGACCTAATAACTGTCAATTCTGAGCCACTACCATTGAAAATAGTTAGTGTAGGACTAGACCTAATAACTGTCAATTCTGAGCCACTACCATTCAAAATAGTGGGTGTAGGACTAGACCTAAGAACTGTCAATTCTGAGCCACTACAATTGAAAATAGTGAGTGTAGGACTAACCCTAAGAACTGTCAATTCTGAGCCACTACCACTGAAAATAGTGAGTGTAGGACTAGACCTAATAACTGTCAATTCTGAGCCACGATCATTGAAAATAGTGAGTGTAGGACTAGACCTAAGAACTGTCAATTCTGAGCCACTATCATTGAAAATAGTGAGTGTAGGACTAGACCTAATAACTGTCAATTCTGAGCCACTATCATTGAAACTAGTGAGTGTAGGACTAGACCCAATAACTGTCAATTCTGAGCCACTATCATTGAAAATAGTGAGTGTAGGACTAGACCTAATAACTGCAAATTCTGAACCACTACCATTGAAAATAGTGAGTGTAGGACTAGCCCTAATAACTGTCAATTCTGAGCCACTATCATTGAAAATAGTGAGTGTAGGACTAGACCTAATAACTGTCAATTCTGAGCCACTACGATTGAAAATAGTGAGTGTAGAACTAGACCAAAGAACTGTCAATTCTGAGCCACTATCATTGAAAATAGTGAGTGTAGGACTAGCCCTAATAACTGTCAATTCTGAGCCACTATCATTGAAAATAGTGAGTGTAGGACTAGACCTAATAACTGTCAATTCTGAGCCACTAACATTGAAAATAGTGAGTGTAGGACTAGACCTAATAACTGTCAATTCTGAGCCACTACCATTGAAAATAGTGAGTGTAGGACTAGACCTAAGAACTGTCAATTCTGAGCCACTACCATTGAAAATAGTGAGTGTAGGACTAGACCTAATAACTGTCAATTCTGAGCCACTACCATTGAAAATAGTGAGTGTAGGACTAGACCTAATAACTGTCAATTCTGAGCCACTACCATTGAAAATAGTGAGTGTAGGACTAACCCTAAGAACTTTCAATTCTGAGCCACTATCATTGAAAATAGTGAGTGTAGGACTAGACCTAATAACTGTCCATTCTGAGCCACTATCATTGAAAATAGTGAGTGTAGGACTAACCCTTAGAACTGTCAATTCTGAGCCCCTATCATTGAAAATAGTGAGTGTAGGACTAGACCTAATAACTGTCAATTCTGAGCCACTACCATTGAAAATAGTGAGTGTAGGACTAGACCTAAGAACTGTCAATTCTAAGCCACTACCATTGAAAATAGTGAGTGTAGGACTAGACCTAATAACTGTCAATTCTGAGCCACTATCATTGAAAATAGTGAGTGTAGGACTAGACCTAATAACTGTCAATTCTGAGCCACTATCATTGAAAATAGTGAGTGTGGGACTAGACCTAATAACTGTCAATTCTGAGCCACTACCATTGAAAATAGTGAGTGTGGGACTAGACCTAATAACTGTCAATTTTGAGCCACTAACATTGAAAATAGTGAGTGTAGGACTAGACCTAATAACTGTCAATTCTGAGGCACTACCATTGAAAATAGTGAGTGTAGGACTAACCCTAAGAACTGTCAATTCTGAGCCACTACCATTGAAAATAGTGAGTGTAGGACTAGACCTAATACCTGTCAATTCTGATCCACTATCATTGAAAATAGTGAGTGTAGGACTAGTCCTAAGAACTGTCAATTCTGTGCCACTACCATTGAAAATAGTGAGTGTAGGACTAGCCCTAATAACTGTCAATACTGAGCCACTATCATTGAAAATAGTGAGTGTAGTACTAGACCTAATAACTGTCAATTCTGAGCCACTACCATTGAAAATAGTGAGTGTAGGACTAGACCAAAGAACTGTCAATTCTGAGCCACTATCATTGAAAATAGTGAGTGTAGGACTAGACCTAATAACTGTCAATTCTGAGCCACTATCATTGAAAATAGTGAGTGTAGGACTAGAACTAATAACTGTCAATTCTGAGCCACTAACATTGAAAATAGTGAGTGTAGGGCTAGACCTAATAACTGTCAATTTTGAGCCACTACCATTGAAAATAGTGAGTGTAGGACTAGACCTAATAACTGTCAATTTTGAGCCACTACCATTGAAAATAGTGAGTGTAGGACTAGACCTATTAACTGTCAATTCTGAGCCACTACCATTGAAAATAGTGAGTGTAGGACTAGCCCTAAGAACTTTCAATTCTGAGCCACTATCATTGAAAATAGTGAGTGTAGGACTAGACCTAATAACTGTCAATTCTGAGCCACTATCATTGAAAATAGTGAGTGTAGGACTAGACCTAATAACTGTCAATTCTGAGCCACTAACATTGAAAATAGTGAGTGTAGGACTAGACCTAATAACTGTCAATTTTGAGCCACTACCATTGAAAATAGTGAGTGTAGGACTAGACCTAATAACTGTCAATTTTGAGCCACTACCATTGAAAATAGTGAGTGTAGGACTAGCCCTAAGAACTTTCAATTCTGAGCCACTATCATTGAAAATAGTGAGTGTAGGACTAGACCTAATAACTGTCAATTCTGAGCCACTATCATTGAAAATAGTGAGTGTAGGACTAGACCTAATAACTGTCAATTCTGAGCCACTATCATTGAAAATAGTGAGTGTAGGCCTAGACCTAATAACTGTCAATTCTGAGCCACTACCATTGAAAATAGTGAGTGTAGGACTAGACCTAATAACTGTCAATTCTGAGCCACTACCATTGAAAATAGTGAGTGTAGGATTAGTCCTAAGAACTGTCAATTCTGAGCCACTACCATTGAAAATAGTGAGTGTAGGACTAGACCTAAGAACTGTCAATTCTGAGCCACTACCATTGAAAATAGTGAGTGTAGGACTAGACCTAAGAACTGTCAATTCTGAGCCACTACCATTGAAAATAGTGAGTGTAGGACTAGACCTTTCGATTCATATGGGGCGACCGCCCAAATCACTCGCTTAAAGATAATGTCCCCAAATCGTACCGAAAGCCGTTCTTACGGTTATGCGGCTACCTAGGGCCCCCACAGAAAATGAGGCCCACATAGTCGAGACATCCACAAGGAAGGACAATGTGAACATGTGTAAGAAACCCCACACAAAATAATTTAACAGTCAGCCTCATAATACGAACTGAATCCGATCAGGTTGTAAATATTTTTTATCAAAATAAATGCCTGGGCGTCATCTGAGTGGGGATGGGGGCGTACTTCAGAATATAAACTTAAATTGTAATCAAATCGTTTCAATTTCAAATCGTTAAATCTTTAAATACATTTTTCCTTTAACAATTATATAAAGTGGACCGATTCATTTCTGGTTCACCATAAACATTTGCTTTCAATCATCTAGGAAATCATCTATTATATCATCTAGCTCAGCAACTAGGCCTACTTTGTTGTATGTGTGTTTTAATCAACTACTCTGTTGTATGTGTGTTTTAATCAACTACTCTGTTGTATTTGTGTTTTAATCAACTACTCTGTCTCTCAGTTTTTTTTTTTGGCCGTGCGACAACTGCTTTACTTAAATTGAGCAATAACTCAGAAGCATACCTTATTCTTACAGGATCCAAATATTATTCTTACAGAATCCAAATATCAGTTCAGGAAATAAAAATTATAAATTTATAAATCTTCATAAGTAGATTTTTCACTTAAATTTAATTTAACAGATGAATGTAGCCGTTGAAAGATCTCCACTAGCTAGATATTCCTTCCCATTTTAATCCGAACTGGTCAAGTTCCAGAAAATAATGCTTTACTGTTCAAAATGTTCGTAAGTGATGTTTCACACATACTTTTCCCATTGTCACTTATTTGGGCGGTCGCACCCAGCTAGCCAAGTCATAAAATCGATACTGAATATGAATTTCCTACCAGCGTCTCACAAGATTTCTTCTTGTCTAGCGACCCCTTGACCTTATGACTTTACTGTAAGATGGTATCTCTTCATTGGCATATTGAACTTGAAACATTTTGTGTTTTTCTTTAGTGCTCTCTCAATATATCCTCAATATATCCTCATGATTGGGATGGACCCCAGTCAATGAACTTACTCCGTTACAAAGTTCTGTACATGAACTAAACAGTAAGGCCAACTCAAACCAAAACTGTTATAAATCAATATAACCAAAATGTAATGTCATTCTTCAGTACGACAAACCCCAATATACATAATAATAATAATTTTCAAGAGACGGTCGAGCACCTAAATTTTCTATAAAATATGGCCCCAAATAGAACCGCAGCATATAGTTTGGTATGATCACGTGCTGTATACTGTAGTTTATAATGACATGGCTACAATTCTTGGGAGCATGGTGGTCTATAACGATTGTAAAGTCAACGGGAATACCAGCTTGGAAGGCCTGCCACAAAATGTTAGAGGAAGGCTCTCCGAAAACAATTATTTCCCTTCGCGGGCCCCTAAAGTGTCCCTAGGCCAGTGGGCTCATTGCCTCATATAAGAATGCCAGTAAAAAAAACACAGATAAATTCTCTAAAAGCTACCAAGGATATCAATCATCTGTACCCTTCAGATTGTTTGCAGCTGCCCACTTACTGAGGAGGGCACTCTGTAAGTCATAAACTCGGGTTGCTTATTATAGAGACATTAGTCTATAGCATGAACCATGTGACTGTGACTATATCAATAGAATAACAAAACCGATACAATATTTATAAAGTAAATGGTAAAACTATTGTTTTAAAAGACAGTCCCTTTTGAAACATGTTAATAGGTTGTTTCCTAAATTTTTCTTGGTTAGAACACTGTGTTTCATCACACATTTTATGTATCAGGTTCACAGTCAGTGCAGGAATATGTACCTCAGATACAAACTCTCGTTAATTGCCAAGTTGACTGATCGTCAAGTGTAGGAATATGTACCTTAGATACAAACTCTCGTTAATTGCAAAGTTGATTGATCGTCAAGTGCAGGAGTCGCCAAACGGGGACCAGTTCATTCATTTTTTTTTATTATTCCACTTAGGCCAAACAGCGCCTTGGTTGGAGCACATAAGTAGCTGATTTATGGAGGGAAAACTGAGAACATAACTGATATGGGGGGAGGGGGGCTAGAAACACATGACATTCAGTAAAAATCATCACCAAAAGTTAGATAATTTTTTGCATCAGCTTGAAGGTGAAGGAGAATTTCTCACCCGGATAGAGGTTGACTCAAAGCGGGGTTAGACTTACAGCGGGGTTAGACTTATAGTGGAGTTAGACTTATAGCGGGGTTAGACTTATAAGGGGACTAGATTTATAGCGGGCTATACTTAAAGCGGGGCTAGACTTATAGTGGAGTTAGACTTATAGCGGGGCTAGACTTATAGCGGAGTTGGACTTATAGCGAAATTAGACTTATAGCGAAGTTAGACTTATAGCGGGGCCAGTGGCGTCATTAGGGGGGGGGGCTGGATTCTTAAAGATTCTTAAAAAAATTTAATTAATTGGTTAAATCAATGGATTTTGATGACTTAATTGGTGGAAAAATGAAAACCAGACGCTATTTGCCCCCACCCCCATTATTTTTTGCCCCCCCCCCAACATTTTGGTGAAATGACGCCACTGAGCGGGGCTAGACTTGTAGCGGGGTTAGACTTGTTGCGGTGCTAGACTTTTAGCGGGGTTAGACTTATTGCGGAGCTAGACTTGTAGCGGGGTTAGACATTGCGGAGCTAGACTTGTAGCGGGGTTAGACTTATTGCGGAGCTAGACTTTTAGCGGGGTTAGACTTATTGCGCAGCTAGACTTTTAGCGGGGTTAGACTTATTGCGGAGCTAGACTTTTAGCGGGGTTTGACTTATTTCGGAGCTAGACTTTTAGCGGGGTTTGACTTATTTCGGAGCTAGACTTTTAGCGGGGCTAGACTAATATTAATAAAAATGAGTCAAAGTAGGAGAGAGGTTTTGGAGTGAAATGTACAAGTAATGAAAACTGCTTTGTGAGGTGCTAATTAAGTTTGTATTGGATGTTAGTAGTTTAGATGACAGTCTCTTCTCCACGACTCACTGGTGCCACCTAAATCACCACAGGAATAAATTTGTTGGGAAAAAGAGAATCAGATTTTCTAAGTATGATGCAATCTTCAAAATGCCGTACTCTGAATGTTTATTTTCTTTAAGATAACTTTAGATTTTGATGCTAATGCCGCCCCCATTGCTGTTGTCGACTGTGTGTCATAAAACAACACGACCTGGTTGAGACAATAGAAAATTAATAATATTCTATAACTGATACCAAACTAGTAATTAAAATATACACAAACTGTGTGAGTTTGTGAGACAGAATAAATAATTAATCTGAAAAGTTTTTGTAGTAAAAATTGAGACTTGTGGATACTAAATACTTAGAAATTATACAATGTATAGTAGTAGCCGAGTGTAGCGTTGGAGAATCGGGAGTAAAGTATTACTTTGTAGAAACCACCGATTAGATATAATTAGATATAATATATCATCTGTGGTAGAAAGAAACAACCAGAATGCTAGATGCGTTTGCGCAGTGACAGTGTGGGTGTTTTAAAAGAATACAATATTCTGCTTCACTATGAAATAAAACATCTATCAACATTATACAAGTTATCTGGAAATTTACTCTCAGAGATATATAAATCTTTGAAACATAGTTTAGAAAATCAAAGATGAACATTTAAAAGCATTTAGGGGATAAAAGCGGCTATTTATTTACATATATTTATTTACCGTGGTTTATAGTGTTACGAACTTAATTCTTTTCGTCTTTTTATTGACAAAACGCATAAAATACGTGTATTCTTATTCACGTATAACTTAATGAGAATGAAAACAACTGAAAAGATTAAAAGTAAAATAAAAAAAGATCTAGTATATCTTTATAACCAAGAAAACTATCATGTGAAATGTGTTTTTGCGATTCTGAATCATTAGTTCAGGAGTTTCTTGTCGTTGTTTCCTGTCAACCAATGGGAATCTTTCTGCACCAAGAAACTTTCAAGGGAAATTGATCGATTTGCTGGATAATCTGAAGTGGGCCATCGAGTTTATTATTCACCAGGTTTACTGCCCTGTTAGCGATACGCTTGTTTGGACAAAAGGGAATCGACCTAAGAAGTGCGAAGCATTTTAAGTGGGCATCATCATCATCATCATACCCTTAACCAGTGTGGTCGTTGAGGGAAAACATGGACACCTCAACGGACACATTTCTCTATAGTTGCCTATCCCTAGCGGCTGTCTTTAGTTCATTCATTGGTGGCCCTGTCTATTCTTTTATATTGTCAAACCAACATTTCCGCTGGCGCCCTCTGTGACGGCCTCCTTCTACTGTCCCTTGGGGAATTGTTTTTGATAGACTATGATGCCTTGACCATGCCATCTTACGTCGCTTAATTGTTGCCATACTCGTTTCATGAGGGCCGCGATTGAGGATATTTTTCCCAGACACACTCACTGGTCTTGCGTTCCAGATAGGAGATTCGAAGGATCTTCCTCATGCATGTATTTTCGAAAGCATGTAGCTTGCTTGTCGTGGCTACTAGAAGTGCCCATGTCTCTCACCCATACAGAACAATTGTTCTAGATAGGGCTCTGTAAAGTGTGAGCTTCGTAGGTAGCCTAATTTTTTTGCTGGTCAAAATTCTGTTTAATTTAGCCATAGCCGCCATTGCTGACCCAATCCTGGCTCGAATTTCTGCTTCGCAGCTTCCGTCTTTGGATAAGATGGCTGTACTTCATCCAGTTTTTGATGGGCCTCATACACTAATAAATGTCATAATATGGAAAAATAATCAACATGCGCAAGAATGCTTGCGATTTAATATGAATAATGTAAAATGAAACAGATGTAATCCATTTTATATTTTCCATTTATGTACAAATTAAATGTATAAACCACCTCTTATAATTAATATTTAAAATATTTTTTTTTTCTGTTAGAAATGATGTTTTAAAAAATATTAACGTCTTTTTGGTGCTAAAAATAACAAATCATTTCAAATGATGGTTGACTCATATTTTTACGACTTTGATACTCAACTTAAAAGTTATAAACTATAATAAACTAACAATGACTTTCCATAGCCCAGTCGCAGTAAGCCAAGAAGAACATATCGGACTTCTTTAAATAGAATGATATAGACATGGACATATAAAATACATTTTATCTGTATATCTTCATAGATAAAAAATCTATGTTTGTCTCCTAAAAATGTCTTATTTCTAATTGAAGTTGGACACATCAATTTATCGTTGCCAGTAGTGTTGTTTTCGTTGACGAAAACTAAAACTAAAATTAGCAGCAAGACTAAAACTAGACGAAAACTGAAATTATTACAGAAAAAACGAAATAAAAACTGAAACTAAAATATAGTGTTGCTTTCGTTCACGAAAACTAAAACCTTCGTTAACGAAAATGTTGACTATTCGTCAACGAGAACTAAAACTAAAACTAAAATTAGAAGCAAGACTAAAACTAGACGAAAACTAAAATTATTACAGAAAAAAACGAAACAAAAACTGAAACTAAAATATGACCTGGGACTAAAACAACATTAGTTCCCAGTATAGACCAAGATCAGTTAAGGTTTTCCAAGAGAGTGATCATATTGCTACCGTATCATAGTTTAGTTTATAACATGTTCACATCGCAGGAATTTACTGCAAGCTAACTGTATCGAGAATGGCTGTGTCCTCTGTACAACATCAGCTATGTGTTCCACATTTATAAAGATGTGTTGGTGTGTGTGCTTGAGAATATGAACCCTGCAACACGGCTGACCTATACAATGTGCCGAGAATTCTAGCTGTAGTTTAAAATATTTTTCTTTTATTTAACTTAGAGATCTAGGCATCTTCATAATTTCATCAGTTGTCAATGCGCCAAATATCAGGCTGTTGTGGAGTAGTGGCATTGGACTTGACTTGGTCCGTGATGCTTTGTCGAAAAATAATTTTGAAAAATCAGGGCTGTGATACATTTTAACAAATTCCATTACATCTTGTGACAAATTTCACAAATTAAGGCCTGTTATAAACAAACTTTCCAGTAAATTTTCGACCGTGCCTATGGAAGAAAACCTCTCAGTGGACTAGCAAAACTGTGCAACAAAGGCTCGATGTCACGGGTTGTGACTAATTTGTCGAAACCATTCCCTTTGTTCAGACCCTTGACTCACCCAGCCACCCCCTAAATAAAACTAATACGTCTATTATACAATGTATAGTAGTATACGTTCCAGTTCTCCCGCCCACCACCCTTTTACCCCACCCCCGTAATTGCGTCATATCGCAGGTGGCCAGCAAAACTGAGATGAAAAACCTCCGTCGACGAACAGTGCCACGGTTGGCAGAAATACGTTACATTCAACTGGGGATTCTCTCTGACCACTCGACCCCTGTTCCAATGCCGACAAAGGTTAGATGTCCAGTTACTTTTGTCTTTGTCGGTATGACGTACCCCCCCCCCAATCTAGGCTCCACCCCCTTTGATTGACAGGGCAAGGAGCGTAGATAATTGATTGACTAGGGGTCACATGTAGGAAAGTGTGTGAGTAACGAAAGAGAGTTTTTCTGGACATTCGACTGAGTGGTCTCTGAGGAGAGAGTCGATTTGTGTGTTTCCAGAGAAAGAGAGAGAGAGAGAGAGAGAGAGAGAGAAAGAGTGATCTATCGAGAGAACGTCCCTTTGATTCTATTCATTTATACTGGATTATTTTTGGCATTTTTGGATTATCTTTGCTTATGATTTTAAAGACCACCAGATCTCTGTTACGGACTGGTTGTAAATAAATATTTGATTGTTGTCACACGAGACTTGTTGAATTGATCATCGTCACTTGTTTTACGTTTAATTCTGGTGAGACTGTGTGTGGCAGAAACACAAATAGAAATACGGGTCATCACTGAGTCAGCCCTCATACTTCTAGATACAAGCCAAAGGATACCCTCATAGGGGTCCTCAACATCTGGGGGCTCATCCGGGATCGAACCTTCACATGATTAGTATTCTGCAATAATCAGGCGGGGCCGAAGCTGACTCAACTACCGACTCGGGGAGCTTAATCTGCCATATCGTACCACGTAAAGAAGTCCACAAGTCTTCAATAGACCAGTCCTTCATCAGACTCGGCCGGTTTAAAACGTGAGTAAGAAACGCTACGTTTACTCACGTGCATCGTCGGACAGAAAACCAGAAGTTCACAAGTCTTCAGTAGGCCAGTCATTCATTGGGCTCGGCCGTTTTGAAACGGGAGCAGTAAGCGCCACGCTTACTCACATCGTCCGACTGAAAGTACAGAAGAAGTCAACAAGACAGTTTTAAGGGAAAGCCGGACGGTTCGGCGAATAAATAACATTTAGACTTTAGACTTTATGCATGTGTGTAAGATTGTGTATGGTGGAAGCTATTTCGTATTCTTCTGAAAGGAGTGAGGAAGCGTCAAGGTAAGCCATTTTAATTCACTTCTTTTGATTGTGATCATTTGTGAGTGATCTAACTGTGTGTTGAGCTGCACGGCGAGTTAGTGGGTTAACGGTTACATATCTTAAGCTCGTATTAACGTCACCAACCATGAAGTCTATGGAGGAGTACGTACAGTACTTCATAGGCTTGGGGTGCGATGTTAATACGGCCATAAAACACGCTAAATGCGAAAGGGATAGAGAGGTGGAAGAGGCTAGGCTAGAACGGGAAACACTAAGCATGATAAAGAGGTGGAGTTAGCTAGACTTGAAAGGGAAGCAGAAGCCGAACGCGCTAAGAATGAAAGAGATAAAGAGGTGGAGTTAGCTTGACTTGAAAGGGAAGCAGAAGCCGAACGCGCTAAGAATGAAAGAGATAGAGGTAGAGTTAGCGAGAATAGCTGCCGATCAGGAGGCAGCTAAATTAGCATCTGAGGAGAGGGTGGCCCTAGCACGGTTAGAGAGGGAAGTGGGGTCAGCAAGCCCAACCCCAAGTAACCAGACAACTACATCCTCCAAACCCAAACTCCCCAAACTTGACGAGACGGATAACATAGACGCCTACATTCGTAGGTTTGAAAGATACGCTCTGTCCGCGGGTTGGGAGAGGCATGAGTGGGCCCCTTGCTTGACATCCCTACTCACGGGACGGGCCCTGACGACAGCTACCCGCTTGACTGCTGACGAGTCAAATGACTTTGACTCACTGAAGGCTGCCCTCCTAAAGTCATACGGCTATACGGAGGAAAGCTTTAGACGTAAGTTTAGGGGGGCCCATTTAGAAAAAGGGGAGACCTACCCCCTTTTTGGTGCACGTCTAGCGGACCTCTTGACGAGGTGGGTTGAGCTCAGTGGGACAGAGCCGACCTTTTATGGCCTAATGGAACTCCTGCTCACGGAGCAGTTGATGGACGGGGCCCCTAGTGGGTTACAGGTATTTCTAAAAGAGCGGAAACCAGGGTCATGGGATGAAATGCTCGCCCTGGCCGAAAATTACAGGGAAGCTCGCCACGGCAAGGGCCGCGAGTCTTCCATAAGCAGGGAAGGAGAGGCGGTTGAGGCCGAAAGGGCCCCAACAAGTGAGGTAGATGACAGGAGGGAGGCTCCTAAAGATAGGATTAGGGCCCCAGTAAACAGGAACAGGGTGTTCAGTTACCCGACTAATGCTAAGTCGGTGTGCTATACGTGCAGGGCCCCAGGACCGCTCTGCTTCATGTAGGCTGCAGAGAAATGCGCCCCTTGCTAGAGGGGTAGGTGCCATACCTATGGGGGCGATGGTGGAAGTAGGAGCTGGGGAGAAAAATCTCACAGTGATAGAGGGCCGGGTAAATGGCCTCAAGGTTAAGGTACTAAGGGACCCTGGTAGTTCAGGGGCCGCGGTGAGGGAATCTCTGGTAGGAGAGGGGGCTATGACCGGGCGATGGGCCCATTTCAAAAGCATTAATGGTACAGTCATCAAGGCCCCAATCGCCACCGTTTATGTAGACTCTGACTACTATCGGGGCCCTTTAGAGGCTATGGTCCTCACAAATCCAATAGTAGATTTAGTTATTGGATATGTAAAAGGCGCCAAGGCCCCTTGGTCTAGTCCAGTAGACCGCAGAGACTGCCGTCTTGCTGTTGGAGTCGAGGGGGCCCAGGCGTGTTGACTCTAAGGAGAGGCTTAGGGGTCAAACCAAGCGCCCCAGGGGGTCGTGGTTTGAACATGTCAAGGGAGAATCCAGGGGCCCAGTCAGGAGAGCGGGGAACCCATGGGGCTCTAAGTTGAAGGGTGAAGCTAGGGGGAAAGTAGAAGGGCATAATGGCTCATGGTGTGGTTAAATCACGGACGGACGATTTTAGTAGAGACGGTGATATGACGGGATGGATAACTCCTCAGGTTTTTCCCGGTCAGAGTAGATCTATTTTTAGACACCCCCTAGGGCCACCAAACATATCGCCTCAAAAGAGGGGCCACCTCGGAGACGATCCCTTTCTCCTGAAAGACTGTTTACAACACGACCAGTGAGCAGAAGTAGGCGCGGTAAAGCTGAGAGTGTAAGCCATGAATTACGCGTAAACCTACGGAGAATTTCCCAATGGGAGGATTCGGGCCATAATAAAGCTAGGCTATATATCCCTCCATGTAAAAGGGGCATGTTAGGCGTGGGGGCAGATTTGATGAGTCGGTGCCCAGTGTGACTCGCCGGCGGCTACATCCCGGGTTGAAGCTCACTCAAAAAAGCCACATATGGAGAGGTTATTAGATGGCTTGCCTGGAGTGAGTGAATGTCGTGTGGGTGTAGTTGTGTCGATTGCTATATTTATGTATGCATGTTTTCCTCTCTATTACAGGTTTAATGTTGTAACCCTGTTGTATCTATAAATGTAAAGTCACCCCTTCAACGGGAGTCTATCTTGCTTACCCTAGTTTGTATTCAGTAACCGCCTATGTAGGCTTACTGATACAATTAATTCTGTTTTAAGTGTCACCTTTCGAAAGAAAGAGTGTTCACTATTTTTATCACTGGACCAATTTGTCTTGGCCAGACCTTATGTCCGGCTGGCACAATCATGCTATACGCCGTAGTAATTATTTTTTTTTATGTATATCTTTACCCACTGACCCTATCCATTATTTTATGGTCAGAGTTACTAAAATAAGTTTTCTTTTTGTATTATTCCAATTTGACCCTCCATTTGTTTTGGGCATTTTTATATAAAGATATATACAGGGTGATAGAGCACATATGATTATATATAACCCCGGGTTAATTCCCCCTTTGTTCTAGTCCTAACGTATGGAAAGGACTCGTTTTTTTTTTATAATTTGCTAGGAGATAAATATTATGTTATGTAGTGGCCTCACCAGTGGCGTAACTAGGGTGGAGGGAGAGGGGTCCAAATTTGAACGTCCCCCCAGGTCCCCGTTTGAGGGGGACCCCCAAATGAGTTTCCAATTTTTTTATTTTAACACTAAATATTAAATACTAGCTGTAACCGCCACACGCTGCCGTGACCAAGCTTTCTGTTACGACCACAGGTCGGTAATGTTTTCATAACACACTTTGGAATGGCTGGAAATGCGCCATAGGTACGATGAAGGTCACGTTTAGAGAGAGTTTGTATTTTTAGGGGACAGTCGGGGACACATACCTGTTAAGTTAGATGACCTAGTTAGGCTGGAGTTAAAAGCAAGGCTAAGCGTCCTTAATGTATTTTCGAGAGAAAAATGTTGTGATAACTCAGTGATAAGCTAATTATCGACTGTCTGGTTTCGTATACATGGCGCCAAACTTCTACACGTGCTTGATTAGTGATCCAAAGAGCATCTTTGAGCATTATATTTACAAGAATATAGATTAAACATTGTATTTTCAAGAATATGGATCATTGGGTCAGGGATGAGTTAATTAATTAAGGGGAGAAAGGAGGGGAACAGAGAGGTACAGAACAGACATGCAGCTCGACAAAACAGGTAGCACACAGGATAGAGTAGTGATGTTTCGGTGAATATGTATCTTGCAGTGTATAGTTTCATCTACTTATATTTTAAATTAAATTTTGCGTAACCGTTAAATAAAGTATATGAATCGGACTTGGCAGTTTATCTAATTTATTTGTGATGTATGTGAGTGAGTACACGCTTAGATAAAGTGTCAATTCCTACCAGAGAAGAGAAGAAAGATCGTCACAAGAACTCACAATGCATAACTAATAATACAAGTAGTTATGACACCTACTTTAAAGTAAAAGTAAGTATTGAGAAAAATTTCGTTTCTAATTCAGTTTATTAATTTACTGAAATTTTGCGTGCACATTTCAATGCAATTGGTGAAGAACATTAGAAGTTATTAGCTTGACGTGAATCCTATTTACATTTTATCTACATAGATAAAGCCACCGCCATGTAATCTTGTTATGCACATTGTTATATAAGTTAGTGCAGAGGCGTCACTCGGAAGGTGCGGGCCGCACCGGGTGACACCAACATAAGGGTGACACCACAATGAACAATTCTAAATTTCATAGCAGAAAGAACTTGGCATGGTCAGTTTTATAACCGGTCATAGTCAAAAACATGATCAGTAGCACAGGGTGCCACCATACGAGCAGTAGCGTAGGGTGCCATCATGCAGAGCGCCTGGAGCTTAGGTAAATGAATCTAATTCAAAACTACTAGGATCATTCTGGAGTTTTTATAAACGCGCTAGAAAAAAGGACAGAGGTAGTCACGTTGTTTTATGAATTAGGAGACGTAGTTTATAAAATTAGTTGAATTAAAGTAATATACATATTTCTGAAATACAGTCAGTAATACTATCGTTTTCATCGCTTAAATATTTTAAAGTAAATTCTCTAAGGCGAAGACCGTATAGAGCAGGAAAATTCGAAATATGTACCATTGTTCATGGTGGAAGTCATGGGGGAGGGGGTGACACCCTGAATTGTCTGTATCGGGTGACACCAAACATAGTGATGCCACTGAATTAGTGGCACTGTTGCATGTATTCCATACAGATTAAGGATTTCAGAATTACGTAAACCATCACGCAAATAAAAATTGGTAAAAAGTTTGCTAAAAGTGTCAAAACATAATTTCTGTTGTTGTAAAACACGTCATTTTGACGGCATTTTATCTTCCATTTTTTGTCCATGCTACAATCCAACTGTCTATAGACATAAATAGAAGGGTCATAGTTCGTATACTTATGTCTATTCGACTGACGAAATCTCACAGTCATGGCGGATGAAACAAGTATACATAATTTTTTGTATACTTTTTGTTTGTGAAATGTAAAGAATGTTATTCTTTATAGAGAAACTTCACCCATGCCGAAAGAACGAGTTTACCAGAGTGGGGCTACAGAAAGACGAGAGGCTGCAAAATGAAGGAAAATTTGAAGGTTTTTTTTAAGAAGAAACCTGATAATAGCATTGAAAACAAAGAAGAGCATGAACATGGCGAAGAAAAGTAACACCATTCAGATAATTCATGCAAAGATATAGCAGTGTAGCAACAGCTGTCAAGTACTTAGCAAAAACAGACTCAAGCTTACTTGGTCACAAAGAAGAACTAAATTTTCCCAGTCCTGGGAAATTCCTAGAATCTTTGAAATTTCTTGCAGAATTTGATGACGTTACGTAACATCACTTGAATAATTCAAAATGAGTTCATAAGCTTGATGGGCAATAAAGATAGGGAATCAATTGTTGGGAAAGTCAAGCAAGTTTGTTACTTTTCTCTGATGTTTGATTCCAGTCCAGATGTTTCTCACAAAGAACAAGTATCCCTTAAAGTTCGTTACTTAGATGTCGAGAATTTTGAAATAAAAGAGTCATTCCTTGGTTATTTTGAAATTGTGAAGCCAGATGCGCAACATAATGAAGAACTTGTTCCGAAAACTCTTTAAGGGATTGAATTAGACTTTAATCTGTGCACAGATCAAACCTATGGTAACGCAGCCACAATAAGTGGCCGTCGGTCTGGCCGGCAGAAACGTCTCTTAGACATAAATCCAAACTTAACATTTCTGTACTGTGATAATCACTCTCTCAACTTGGCAGCTCTTCATTCTGCTGAGATAGATCTAGCAATTGTAACCTGTTTTCATGAATCGCTCAACTTTTTTTCCAATTCACCCCTGAGATCGACCAAATTGAAAGAAACTGGAGCCGGGAAACTAAAAAAGGAGAGTAGTACATGGTGGAACTCAAGAGAAGAAGCTACGTCGTCAGTTTCCTTGCATCTTGACAAAGATGCTGAAAAGATTAAGACCCTTTCATGCTTTTTGCAAAATGATGAGAAACAGACAAAACTGATCACCCAATCCATCGAAAGAGCAAAAGAAGGCACTGAATGCTATGGATTTCCTGTAGGCAAAACAACCAGAAGAAAGAAAAGACTTAATGAGGAGTTGAGTTCTGATGTAGAACTGTAAATAGAACTCCAATTCAAACGTGTTGCGACAGAAGTGCTGGACAGACTTCATATGGAGATGAAGGATAGATTCCAAAGGTTGCAAAACCATGTGGGGTTCTTCTTAAACCAAGACACCTGTTGAATTCTATGGAAGATTACACACTGATGAAAAACTGTTACTTTTTCCTGTTTTTATGATCACATACAGGCAAATCACTATTTCAATGGTGTCATTGATGCACGAGCACTTTCATCAACAAACCAGTACAGCAATCCCCAACTGACTTATTGAGGAAGCTGGCTTCATATGATAATGATGTTTGCTCAAACCTTGCAACCTCCATCCGAATACTGCTAACTCAGGCCACTTCCATTGCATCATGTGAGAGATCATTCTCAAAACTCAAAGTCAATCAAAAACTATATCAGGAGTACAATGACGCAAGAAAGACTTAGCAGCATGGCTTTAATGTAAGTGAAGTCAAAAATACTAAACAACATTGATTTAGATGATGTTATAGATGCCTTTACTGCACAGAAAGCACGACGTGAGGCAATATGAATTGAGATTTGACACTTGTGCATTATCTCGTCACTAAACAATGGAATTATTCATTAAAAGAGTTTTAATGATTATTTTTTGTTATTTTTATTGATATACTGTACTAATTTGAATTTAGACATACATTTATAAAGTACATTATCTCATGTCATGATATCGCATGTCAAATTGCAGGGGCCCCCAAAAGGCCAAGCCCCTCGGGCCCCCAAACCCTAGCAACGCCTCTGGGCCTCACCCTACTACGGTGTCGTCATCCCTATGGTTTCGATTAGGGTCGGGGTGATATCACGGGGTGTGACTATTTTGTCGAAACCATTCCCTTTGTTCAGACCCTTGACTCACCCAGCCACCCCCTAAATAAAATTAATACGTATATTATATAATGTATAGTAGTATACGTTCCAGTTCTCCCGCCCACCACCCTTTTTACCCCACCCCCGTAATTGAGTCATATCGCAGGTGGCCAGCGAAACTGAGATGAAAAACCTCCGTCGACGAACAGTGCCACGGTTGGCAGAAATACGTTACATTCCACTGGGGATTCTCTCTGACCACTCGGCCCCTGTTCAAATGCCGACAAAGGTTAGATGTCCAGTTACTTTTGTCTTTGTCGGTATGACGTACCCCCTCTCCATCTAGGTTCCACCCCCTTTGATTGACAGGGCAAGGAGCGTAGATAATTGATTGGCTAGCGGTCACATGTAGGAAAGTGTGTGAGTAACGAAAGAGAGTTTTTCTGGACATTCGACTGAGTGATCTCTGAAGAGAGAGTCGATTTGTGTGTCTCCAGAGAGAGAGAGAGAGAGAGAGAGAGAGAGAGAGAGAGAGAGAGCAACGAGCCTTTGTTGCACATATTTGCTAGTCTACTGAGAGGTTTTCTTCCATAGGCATGGTCGAAAATTTACTGGAAAGTTTGTTTATAACAGGCCTTAATTTGTGAAATTTGTCACAAGATGTAATGGAATTTGTTAAAATGTAACACAGCCCTGATTTTTCAAAATTATTTTTCGACAAAGCATCACGGACCAAGTCAAGTCCACTACTCCACAACAGCCTGATGAAATTATGAAGATGCCTAGATCTCTAAGTTAAATAAAAGAAAAATATTTTAAACTACAGCTAGAATTCTCGGCACATTGTATAGGTCAGCCGTGTTGCAGGGTTCATATTCTCAAGCACACACACCAACACATCTTTATAAATGTGGAACACATAGCTGATGTTATACAGAGGACACAGCCATTCTTGATACAGTTAGCTTGCTGTAAATTCCTGCGATGTGAACATGTTATAAACTAAACCGTGATATGGTAACAATATGATCACTCTCTTGGAAAACCTTAACTGATCGTGGTCTATACTGGCAACTAGTGTTGTTTTAGCCCCAGGTCATATTTTAGTTTCAGTTTTTGTTTCGTTTTTTCTGTAATAATTTTAGTTTTCGTCTAGTTTTAGTCTTGCTTCTAATTTTAGTTTTAGTTTTAGTTCTCGTTGACGAAAAGTCAACATTTTTGTTAACGAAGGTTTTAGTTTTAGTTTTCGTGAACGAAAGCAACACTATATTTTAGTTTCAGTTTTTATTTCATTTTTTCTTTAATAATTTCAGTTTTCGTCTAGTTTTAGTCTTGCTGCTAATTTTAGTTTTAGTTCTCGTTGACGAAAAGTCAACATTTTCGTCAACGAAGGTTTTAGTTTTAGTTTTCGTCAACGAAAACAACACTACTGGCAACGATAAATTGATGTGTCCAACTTCAATTGGAAATAAGACATTTTTAGGAGACATACATAGATTTTTTATCTATGAAGATATACAGATAAAATGTATTTTATATGTCCATGTCTATATCATTCTATTTAAAGATGTCCGATATGTTCTTCTTGGCTTACTGCGACTGGGCTATGGAAAGTCATTCTTAGTTTATTATAGTTTATAACTTTTAAGTTGAGTATCAAAGTCGGAAAAATACGAGTCAACCATCATTTGAAATGATTTGTTATTTTTAGCACCAAAAAGACGTTAATATTTATTAAAACATCATTTCTAACAGAAAAAAAAATATTTTAAATATTAATTATAAGAGGTGGTTTATACATTTAATTTGTACATAAATGGAAAATATAAAATGGATTACATCTGTTTCATTTTACATTATTCATATTAAATCGCAAGCATTCTTGCGCATGTTGATTATTTTTCCATATTATGACATTTATTGGTGTATGAGGCCCATCAAAAACTGGAAGAAGTACAGCCATCTTATCCAAAGACGGAAGCTGCGAGGCGGAAATTCGAGCCAGGATTGGGTCAGCAATGGCGGCTATGGCTAAATTAAACAGAATTTTGACCAGCAAAAAAATTAGCCTACCTACGAAGCTCAGACTTTACAGAACCCTATCTAGAACAATTGTTCTGTATGGGTGAGAGACATGGGCACTTCTAGTAGCCACGGCAAGCAAGCTACATGCTTTCGAAAATACATGCATGAGGAAGATCCTTCGAATCTCCTATTTGGAACGCAAGACCAGTGAGTGTGTCTGGGAAAAATATCCTCAATCGCGGCCCTCATGAAACGAGTATGGCAAATTAAGCGACGTAAGATGGCATGGTCAAGGCATCATAGTCTATCAAAAACAATTCCCCAAGGGACAGTAGAAGGAGGCCGTCACAGAGGGCGCCAGCGGAAATGTTGGTTTGACAATATAAAAGAACAGACAGGGCCGCCAATGAATGAACTAAAGACAGCCGCTCGGGATAGGCAACTATAGAGAAATGTGTCTGTTGAGGTGTCCATGTTTTCCCACAACGACCACACCGGTTAAGGGTATGATGATGATGATGATGCCCACTTAAAATGCTTCGCACTTCTTAGGTCGATTTCCTTTTGTCCAAACAAGCTTATCGCTAACAGGGCAGTAAACCTGGTGAATAATAAACTCAATGGCCCACTTCAGATTATCCAGCAAAGCGATCAATTTCCCTTGAAAGTTTCTTGGTGCAGAAAGATTCCCGTTGGCTGACAGGAAACAACGACAAGAAACTCCTGAACTAATGATTCAGAATAGCAAAAACACATTTCACATGATAGTTTTGTTGGTTATAAAGATATACTAGATCTTTTTTTTATTTTACTTTTAATCTTTTCAGTTGTTTTCATTCTCATTAAGTTATACGTGTATTAGAATACACGTATTTTATGCGTTTTGTCAATATAAAGACGAATGTTAATTTAAAAAAAAAAAAAGAATCTTTCATCTTATTTTGTCTCTATTTAAATGATCTAAATGTTTGGGGCATAGATTTGGGGTTACGAACTTTTCAGTTTCCGATACGAGTTCTTGAACGAATTAAGTTCGTAACACTATAAACCACGGTAAATAAATATGTGTAAATAGATAGTCGCTTTTATCCCCTAAATGCTTTTAAATGTTCATCTTTGATTTTCTAAACCACGTTTCAAAGATTTATATATCTCTGAGAGTAAATTTCCAGATAACTTGTTTGATGTTGATAGATGTTTTATTTCATAGTGAAGCAGAATATTGTATTCTTTTAAAACACCCAAACTGTCAATGCGCAAACGCATCTAGCATTCTGGTTGTTTCTTTCTACCACAGATGATATATTATATCTAATTATATCTAATCGGTGGTTTCTACAAAGTAATACTTTACTCCCGATTCTCCAACGCTACACTCGGCGTTCAAATTTCTAAGTATTTAGTATCCACAAGTCTCAATTTTTACTACAAAAACTTTTCAGATTAATTATTTATTCTATCTCACAAACTCACACAGTTTGTGTATATTTTAATTACTAGTTTGGTTTCAGTTATATAATATTATTAATTTTCTATTGTCTCAACCAGGTCGTGCTGTTTTATGACACACAGTCGACAACAACAAAGGGAGCGGCATAAGCAGCAACATCTAAGGTTATCTTAAAGAAAATAAACATTCAGAGTACGGCATTTTGAACATTGCATCATACTTAGAAAATCTAACTGATTCTCTTTTTCCCAACAAATTTATTCCTGTGGCGATTTAAGTGGCACCAGTGAGTTGTGGAGAAGAGACTGTCATCTAAACTACTAACATCCAATACAAACTTAATTAGCACCTCACAAAGCAGTTTTCATTACTTGTAAATTTCACTCCAAAACCTCTCTCCTACTTTGACTCATTTTTATTAATATTAGTCTAGCCCCGCTAAAAGTCTAGCTCCGAAATAAGTCAAACCCCGCTAAAAGTCTAGCTCCGCAATAAGTCTAACCCCGCTACAAGTCTAGCCCCGCTATAAGTCTAGCCCGCTATAAATCTAGTCCCCTTATAAGTCTAACCCCGCTGTAAGTCCAACTCCGCTATAGTGTTGTTTTAGTCCCAGGTCATATTTTAGTTTCAGTTTTTATTTCGTTTTTTCTGTAATAATTTTAGTTTTCGTCTAGTTTTAGTCTTGCTGCTAATTTTAGTTTTAGTTCTCGTTGACGAAAAGTCAACATTTTCGTCAACGAAGGTTTTAGTTTTAGTTTTCGTCAACGAAAACAACACCACTCCGCTATAAGTCTAACCCCGCTTTGAGTCAACCTCTATCCAGGTGAGAAGTTCTCCTTCACCTTCAAGCTGATGCAAAAAATTATCTAACTTTTGGTGTCGATTTTTACTGAATGTCATGTGTTTCTAGCCCCCCTCCCCCCATATCAGTTATGTTCTCAGTTTTCCCTCCATAAATCAGCTACCTATGTGCTCCAACCAAGGCGCTGTTTCGCCTAAGTGGAATGATAAAAAAATGAATGAACTGGTCCCCGTTTGGTGACTCCTGCACTTGACGATCAATCAACTTTGCAATAAACGAGAGTTTGTATCTAAGGTACATATTCCTGCACTTGACGATCAATCAACTTTGCAATTAACGAGAGTTTGTATCTAAGGTACATATTCCTGCACTTGACGATCAATCAACTTTGCAATTAACGAGAGTTTGTATCTAAGGTACATATTCCTGCACTGACTGTGAACCTGATACATAAAATGTGTGATCAAACACAGTGTTCTAACCAAGAAACATTTAGAAAACAACCTATTAACATGTTTCAAAAGGGGCTGTCTTTTAAAACAATAGTTTTACCATTTACTTTATAAATATAGTATCGGTTTTGTTATTCTATTGATATAGTCACAGTCACATGGTTCATACTATAGACTAATGTCTCTATAATAAGCAATAAGAATTTATCTGTGTTTTTTTACTGGCGTTCTTATATGAGGCACTATCATTGAAAATAGTGAGTGTAGGACTAGCCCTAAGAACTGTCGATTCTGACCCACTATCATTGAAAAATAGTGAGTGTAGGATTAGACCTAAGAACTGTCAATTCTGAACCACTACAATTGAAAATAGTGAGTGTAGGACTAGACCGAAGAACTGTAAATTCTGAGCCACTATCATTGAATAAAGTGAGTGTAGGGCTAACCCTAAGATCTGTTGATTCTTACCCACTACCATTGAAAATAGTGAGTGTAGAACTAGCCCTAAGAACTGTCAATTCTGACCCACTGCCATTGAAAATAGTGAGTGTAGGGCTAACCCTAAGAACTGTCGATTCTGAGCCACTACCCATGAAAATAGTGAGTGTAGGACTAGCCCTAAGAACTGTCAATTCTGAGCCACTACCATTGAAAATAGTTAGTGTAGGACTAGCCCTAAGAACAGTCGATTCTGACCCACTATCATTGAAAATATTGAGTGTAGGACTAGCCCTAAGAACTGTCAATTCTGAGCCACTATCATTGAAAATAGTGAGTGTAGGACTAGACCTAAGAACTGTCGATTCTGACCCATTATCATTGAATATAGTGAGTGTAGGGCTAACCCTAAGATCTGTTGATTCTTACCCACTACCATTGAAAATATTGAGTGTAGGACTAGCCCTAAGAACTGTTAATTCTGAGCCACTATCATTGAAAATAGTTAGTGTAGGACTAGACCTAAGAACTGTCGATTCTGAGCCACTATCATTGAAAATAGTGAGTGTAGGACTAGCCCTAAGAACTGTCAATTCTGAGCCACTATCATTGAAAATAGTGAGTGTAGGACTAGACCTAAGAACTGTCAATTCTGACCCACTACCATTGAATCGACAGTTCTTAGGGCTAGTCCTACACTCACTATTTTCAATGATAGTGGGTCAGAATCGACAGTTTTTAGGTCTAGTCCTACACTCACTATTTTCAATGATAGTGGCTCAGAATCGACAGTTCTTAGGGCTAGTCCTACACTCACTATTTTCAATGGTATTAGCTCAGAATTGACAGTTCTTAGGGCTAGTCCTACACTCACTATTTTCAATGATAGTGGCTCAGAATCGACAGTTCTTAGGGCTAGTCCTACACTCACTATTTTCAATGGTAGTGGCTCAGAATCGACAGTTCTTAGGTCTAGTCCTACACTCACTATTTTCAATGATAGTGGCTCAGAATCGACAGTTCTTAGGTCTAGTCCTACACTCACTATTTTCAATGGTAGTGGCTCAGAATCGACAGTTCTTAGGGATAGTCCTACACTCACTATATTCAATGATAAAGGGTCAGAATCGACAGTTCTTAGGTCTAGTCCTACACTCACTATTTTCAATGATAGTGGCTCAGAATCGACAGTTCTTAGGTCTAGTCCTACACTCACTATTTTCAATGATAGTGGCTCAGAATCGACAGTTCTTAGGGCTAGTCCTACACTCACTATTTTCAATGGTAGTGGGTCAGAATTGACAGTTCTTAGGGCTAGTCCTACACTCACTATTTTCAATGGTAGTGGGTAAGAATCGACAGTTCTTAGGGCTAGTCCTACACTCACTATTTTCAATGATAGTGGCTCAGAATCGACAGTTCTTAGGGCTAGTCCTACACTCACTATTTTCAATGATAGTGGCTCAGAATCGACAGTTCTTAGGTCTAGTCCTACACTCACTATTTTCAATGATAGTGGCTCAGAATTGACAGTTCTTAACGCTAGTCCTACACTCACTATTTTCAATGGTAGTGGGTCAGAATTGACAGTTCTTAGGTCTAGTCCTACACTCACTATTTTCAATGATAGTGGCTCAGAATCGACAGTTCTTAGGGCTAGTCCTACACTCACTATTTTCAATGATAGTGGCTCAGAATCGACAGTTCTTAGGGCTAGTCCTACACTCACTATTTTCAATGATAGTGGCTCAGAATTGACAGTTCTTAGGGCTAGTCCTACACTCACTATTTTCAATGATAGTGGCTCAGAATCGACAGTTCTTAGGTCTAGTCCTACACTCACTATTTTCAATGATAGTGGCTCAGAATCGACAGTTCTTAGGGCTAGTCCTACACTCACTATTTTCAATGGTAGTGGCTCAGAATCGACAGTTCTTAGGTCTAGTCCTACACTCACTATTTTCAATGATAGTGGCTCAGAATCGACAGTTCTTAGGTCTAGTCCTACACTCACTATTTTCAATGATAGTGGCTCAGAATCGACAGTTCTTAGGGCTAGTCCTACACTCACTATTTTCAATGATAGTGGCTCAGAATCGACAGTTCTTAGTTCTAGTCCTACACTCACTATTTTCAATGATAGTGGCTCAGAATCGACAGTTCTTAGGTCTAGTCCTACACTCACTATTTTCAATGGTAGTGGCTCAGAATCGACAGTTCTTAGGGCTAGTCCTACACTCACTATTTTCAATGATAGTGGCTCAGAATTGACAGTTCTTAGGTCTAGTCCTACACTCACTATTTTCAATAATAGTGGCTGAGAATTGACAGTTCTTAAGTCTTGTCCTACACTCACTATTTTCAATGATAGTGGCTCAGAATTGACAGGTCTTAAAGCTAGTCCTCCACTCAGTATTTTCAATGGTAGTGGGTCAGAATTGACAGTTCTTAGTTCTTGTCCTACACTCACTATTTTCAATGATAGTGGCTCAGAATCGACAGTTCTTAGGGTTAGTCCTACACTCACTATTTTCAATGGTAGTGGGTCAGAATCGACAGTTCTTAGGTCTAGTCCTACACTCACTATTTTCAATGATAGTGGCTCAGAATTGACAATTCTTAGTTCTAGTCCATTATATCTATGATCTAGTCCTACACTCACTATTTTCAATGATAGTGGCTCAGAATCGACAGTTCTTAGGTCTAGTCCTACACTCACTATTTTCAATGATAGTGGCTCAGAATCGACAGTTCTTAGGTCTAGTTCTACACTCACTATTTTCAATGATAGTGGCTCAGAATTGACAGTTCTTAGGGCTAGTCCTACACTCACTTTTTTCAATGATAGTGGCTCAGAATCGACAGTTCTTAGGTCTAGTCCTACACTCACTTTTTTCAATGGTAGTGTCTCAGAATTGACAGTTCTTAGGGCTAGTCCTACACTCACTATTTTCAATGATAGTGGCTCAGAATTGACAGTTCTTAGGTCTAGTCCTACACTCACTATTTTCAATGATAGTGGCTCAGAATTGACAGTTTTTAGGGCTAGTTCTACACTCACTTATTTCAATGGTAGTGGCTCAGAATCAATCGACAGTTCTTAGGGCTAGTCCTAAACTCACTATTTTCAATATTAGTGGCTCAGAATCGACAGTTCTTAGGGCTAGTCCTACACTCACTATTTTCAATGATAGTGGCTCAGATACGAAAGTTCTTAGGTCTAGTCCTACACTCACTATTTTTAATAATATTAGCTCTGAATCGACAGTTCTTAGGTCTAGTCGTACACTCGCTATTTTCAATGATAGTGGCTCAGAATCGACAGTCCTTAGGTCTAGTCCTACACTCACTATTTTCAATGGTAGTGGCTCAGAATCGACAGTTCTTAGGTCTAGTCCTACACTCACTATTTTCAATGATAGTGGCTCAGAATTGACAGTTCTTAGGTCTAGTCCTACACTCATTTTTCCAATGATAGTGGCTCAGAATTGACATTTCTTAGGGCTTGTTCTACACTCACTTATTTCAATGGTAGTGGCTCAGAATCGACAGTTCTTAGGGCTAGTCCTACACTCACTATTTTCAATGATAGTAGCTCAGAATTGACAGTTCTTAGGTCTAGTCCTACACTCACTATTTTCAATGATAGTGGCTCAGAATCGACAGTTCTTAGGGCTAGTTCTACACTCACTTATTTCAATGGTAGTGGCTCAGAATTGACAGTTCTTAGGGCTAGTCCTACACACACTATTTTCAATAATAGTGGCTCAGAATCGACAGTTCTTAGGGCTAGTCCTACACTCACTATTTTCAATGATAGTGGCTCAGAATCGACAGTTCTTAGGTCTAGTCCTACACTCACTATTTTCAATGATAGTGGCTCAGAATCGACAGTTCTTAGGTCTAGTCCTACACTCACTATTTTCAATGATAGTGGCTCAGAATCGACAGTTCTTAGGTCTAGTCCTACACTCACTATTTTCAATGATAGTGGCTCAGAATCGACAGTTCTTAGGTCTAGTCCTACACTCACTATTTTCAATGGTAGTGGCTCAGAATCGACAGTTCTTAGGGCTAGTCCTACACTCACTATTTTCAATGATAGTGGCTCAGAATCGACAGTTCTTAGGTCTAGTCCTACACTCACTATTTTCAATGGTAGTGGCTCAGAATCGACAGTTCTTAGGTCTAGTCCTACACTCACTATTTTCAATGATAGTGGCTCAGAATCGACAGTTCTTAGGTCTAGACCTACACTCACTATTTTCAATGGTAGTGGCTCAGAATCGACAGTTCTTAGGTGTAGTCCTACACTCACTTCTTTCAATGATAGTGGCTCAGAATTGACAGTTCTTAGGGCTAGTCATACACTCACTATTTTCAATAGTAGTGGGCCAGAATTGACAGTTCTTAGGGCTAGTCTAACACTCACTTTTTTCAATGATAGTGGGTCAGAATGGACAGTTCTTAGGGCTAGTCCTACACTAACTATTTTCAATGGTAGTGGCTCAGAATCGACAGTTCTTAGGTCTAGTCCTACACTCACTATTTTCAATGATAGTGGCTCAGAATCGACAGTTCTTAGGTCTAGTCCTACACTCACTATTTTCAATGATAGTGGCTCAGAATCGACAGTTCTTAGGTCTAGTCCTACACTCACTATTTTCAATGATAGTGGCTCAGAATCGACAGTTCTTAGGGCTAGTCCTACACTCACTATTTTCAATGATAGTGGCTCAGAATCGACAGTTCTTAGGTCTAGTCCTACACTCACTATTTTCAATGGTAGTGGCTCAGAATCGACAGTTCTTAGGTCTAGTCCTACACTCACTATTTTCAATGATAGTGGCTCAGAATTGACAGTTCTTAGGGCTAGTCCTACACTCACTATTTTCAATGGTAGTGGGTCAGAATCGACAGTTCTTAGGGCTAGTCCTACACTAACTATTTTCAATGATAGTGGGTCAGAATCGATAGTTCTTAGGGCTAGTCCTACACTCACTATTTTCAATGATAGTGGCTCAGAATCGACAGTTCTTAGGGCTAGTCCTACACTCACTATTTTCAATGATAGTGGCTCAGAATCGACAGTTCTTAGGTCTAGTCCTACACTCACTATTTTCAATGATAGTGGCTCAGAATTGACAGTTCTTAGGGCTAGTCCTACACTCACTATTTTCAATGATAGTGGCTCAGAATCGACAGTTCTTAGGTCTAGTCCTACACTCACTTTTTTCAATGGTAGTGTCTCAGAATTGACAGTTCTTAAATCTAGTCCTACACTCACTATTTTCAATGATAGTGGCTCAGAATTGACAGTTCTTAGGTCTAGTCCTACACTCACTATTTTCAATGATAGTGGCTCAGAATTGACAGTTCTTAGGGCTAGTTCTACACTCACTTATTTCAATGGTAGTGGCTCAGAATCGACAGTTCTTAGGGCTAGTCCTACACTCACTATTTTCAATGATAGTGGCTCAGAATTGACAGTTCTTAGGTCTAGTCCTACACTCACTATTTTCAATGATAGTGGCTCAGAATCGACAGTTCTTAGGTCTAGTCCTACACTCACTATTTTCAATGGTAGTGGCTCAGAATCGACAGTTCTTAGGTCTAGTCCTACACTCACTATTTTCAATGATAGTGGCTCAGAATCGACAGTTCTTAGGTCTAGTCCTACACTCACTATTTTCAATGATAGTGGCTCAGAATCGACAGTTCTTAGGTCTAGTCCTACACTCACTATTTTCAATGGTAGTGGCTCAGAATCGACAGTTCTTAGGTCTAGTCCTACACTCACTATTTTCAATGATAGTGGCTCAGAATTGACAGTTCTTAGGTCTAGTCCTACACTCACTATTTTCAATGATAGTGGCTCAGAATTGACAGTTCTTAGGGCTAGTCCTACACTCACTATTTTCAATGATAGTGGGTCAGAATCGACAGTTCTTAGGGCTAGTCCTACACTCACTATTTTCAATGATAGTGGCTCAGAATCGACAGTTCTTAGGTCTAGTCCTACACTCGCTATTTTCAATAATAGTGGCTCAGAATCGACAGTTCTTAGGGCTAGTCCTACACTCACTATTTTCAATGATAGTGGCTGAGAATCGACAGTTCTTAGGTCTAGTTCTACACTCACTATTCTCAATGGTAGTGGCTCAGAATCGACAGTTCTTAGGGCTAGTCCTACACTCACTATTTTCAATGATAGTGGCTCAGAATCGACAGTTCTTAGGTCTAGTCCTACACTCACTATTTTCAATGATAGTGGCTCAGAATCGACAGTTCTTAGGGCTAGTCCTACACTCACTATTTTCAATGGTAGTGGGTCAGAATCGACAGTTCTTAGGTCTAGTCCTACACTCACTATTTTCAATGATAGTGGCTCAGAATTGACAGTTCTTAGTTCTAGTCCTTACACTCACTATTTTCAATGATAGTGGCTCAGAATCGACAGTTCTTAG
>JAGDYQ010000027.1:3328121-3339236 GCA_021962125.1 Bulinus truncatus | reverse complement strand
GACCCTAAATGGGTTGTAGAGCCAAGAAGAATAAATTACATAATTAGATGAGCATCTTTATATATATAGTATGAGGATATATAAAGGAAAAAATACACAATTATCTCCCCGCCCACCCCACCCCAGCTAAAAATCACTTCTTTTCGCTTGCCATCCTGGCGGATGTTAGCGGGCACACTCACCCCGCCGCTTTGTAGGCATAGCAGATACGCATCAGCGCCGCCAATAAAAGCTAGTGTGGCAGGCACACAACACCCAGAACTAGCTTAACAGTGGCGGTGCAAAACACAAGTGAATTTTTTTAAATAATTTATAAAAATTGATACAATTTATTTTTTTATAGAATAACACGGTTGACGTCAAAAATAATTTAGACCTTCTCACCTAAATCAACAACTTAGTCAACTTTCAAACTTTTTCAGACTCTTCCCCTAAGTTGTTGACATAATTAATGGACCAGCCCTCATGGGATGTAGTTGGTAGAGGAAACACGACAGAAACATTAAGTTAAAGGCACGCGAATGATTGTAGATTCATCTAAACAGTCAACATTTGATTGTTATTTTATCAAACTAGAAAATAGTGAGCCAAAATGATCAACTTTCAATGCAGATTGGTCAAATGGGTCGCCTGCCAGTCACCAGCGAGTTGAAGATTTTTTAACAAGATCTTCCATGTACTCCCACCCCCCTTTGGAATGCACCACTACCAATAGTGCTCAATGACTATTACTATAACTACCAACTTACGTTTACGCAAATAATCTACAGAAAAAGGAAGAACTTAAAATCTTATTTACTTTTACTTATTTATTGGTTAGTTGATTTAACATTTTTGTAAACAAATAAAAGAAATACAATCCCAATATTTTCCCCTCACTATAAAATCAAAAATCAGACTTACGCAAAATGTTCTCCAGTCTCTTTGTAAAGTTTAATTTCTGTCTGTACTGTTTGTGCAGTAGAAAAGGTTTTTAATATTTATCTTATCTGTGTTAAAATGAATAATGTTTAACTACTTGAAGAAGTTGGCAGTGTGTGTCAGCGGTCGATATAGGTTCAAAATTCCAATCATCAAATCTTCTCAAACTGATAATTCTTTGATTATCCCCCCCCCCTCCTTACCACAAGATTCATCGATCTACTCCCCCCCCCCCCACTCCCCAGTCAGTCAAAGTCAAGAATGTAGAGGTGAACGAATTCTTGACACTGCAATAACCGCTTCTCTTATTTTTCTCTAGTGCTAGGCATAAATGCTGGTAAACATGTGTACAATATTTATTTCTTAAGACTTAAGAGTACACCGATAGGTTAGTTTACACTGGAAGATATATACGCCTATATATCTCTATACTTATAAGAGGCATTTGTTGTCTGTCTGTCTGTCTGTCTGTTCCCTTATAACTCAAGATCCAGATAACCAAATAATGTGAAATTTGTTACACATACACATAATTACATGGGGAAGGTTATAGGACAGGTTTCGTTTCATCTCGATGGGTAGTTTAATTGTAATTAATTTTTTTTTATTTTAGTATTTTACTATATTAAAGTAATCTCGACGGCGCCATAAATAAAATTCCTCTGTGACGTCATTCCCTTCCCCGATGATCGAATAGAAAATACTAAAATAAAAAAAAAATTAATTACAATTAAACTACCCATCGATATGAAACGAAACCTGTCCTATAACCTTCCCCATGTAATTATGTGTATGTGTAACAAATTTCACGTTATTTGTTTTTCTGGATCTTGAGACAGACAGACAGACAGACAACAAATGCGTCTAATAAGTATAGAGATATATATACATACAAATAAAGCCGGGTACTTGCAACTAGTATATATATATATATATATATATATATCTATACTTATAAGAGGCATTTGTTGTCTGTCTGTCTGTCTGTCTGTCTGTCTGTTCCCTTATAACTCAAGATCCAGATAACCAAATATATATATATATATATAGAGAGAGAGAGAGAGAGGGATGGAGAAGATAAAGAGAGAGAGAGAGAGAGAGAGAGGGCAGGAGGGAGAGAGAGGAAAGGAGGGGAGGAAGGGAGGGAGAGAGAGGAGGGAGGGGGTTGGACAGGGGGAGAAAAGGAGGGGAGAGAGGGAGATGGGAGAGGGAGCAGGGGGAGAGGGGGAGATAGGAGAGGGAGCAGGGGGAGAGAGGAGAGAGAAAGGAAGGGAGGGAGAGAGAGGGAGGGAGAGATAAAGAGTGAGGGGGGCAGGGAGGGAGAGAGAGGAAATGAGGGAGGGAGGAAGGGGGAGAGAGGAGGAGGGAGAGAGAGAGAGATGGAAAGGGGGAGGGAGTGAGAAAGGAGGATAGAGGGGGTTAGGGAGGGAGAGAGGAGGGAAGGAGAGAGGGAGAGGATGGAAGAAATGGGAGGAAGAGATAAAGAGAAAGAGGGGGCAGGGAGGGAGAGAGAGGGAAGGAGGGGGAGGGAGGATGGACGGTGGGAGAGAAGGAGGGGGAGACGGGAGAGAGGGAGATGGGAGAGAGGTAGGGAGAGGGAGGGAGGGAAATGGAGAGAGGGGGAGGGAGGGAGGGAGGGAGAGAGGAAGGGAGAGAGGGGGTAGGGAGAAAGCAGAAGGTAAACAGAAAACCTTATTTTAAACCCGGGCAAAGCCGGGTACTTGCAACTAGTATATATATATATCTATACTTATAAGAGGCATTTGTTGTCTGTCTGTCTGTCTGTCTGTCTGTCTGTCTGTTCCCTTATAACTCAAGATCCAGATAACCAAATAATGTGAAAGTTGTTACACATTCACGTAATTACATGGGGAAGGTTATAGGACAGGTTTCGTTTCATCTCGATGGGTAGTTTAATTGTAATTAATTTTTTTTTATTTTAGTATTTTACTATATTAAAGTAATCTCGACGGCGCCATAAATAAAATTCCTCGGTGACGTCATTTCCCGATGTTCGAATAGAACTTGCGCGCTGGTGCTGTATTGTGCCTTTGTGATGCAAAGAATTGTTGATGTTTTTTCATGCTCTCTCATTTGTACAGTTTGAGGAAGGTAAAGGAATGAAGAAGGATTTTAGAAGAAGTGTGAAGCCATAATAATAAGTATATATATATATATATAGAGAGAGAGAGAGAGAGAGGGAGAGGGAGGGAGAGAGATAAAGAGAGAGAGAGGGGGCAGGAGGAGAGAGAGAGGAATGGAGGGTATGAGGGAGGGAGGGAGGGAGGGGGGAGTGAGGAGGGAGGGGGGGATGGACAGGGGGAGAAAAGGGAGGGGGAGAGAGGGAGATGGGAGAGGGAGCAGGGGGAGAGGGAGAAAGGAAGGGAGTGAGAGAGGGGATAGGGAGAGAGAGAGGGTGGGAGAGAGGGAGGGAGAGAGATAAAGTGAGGGGGCAGGGAGGGAGAGAGGGAGGGAATGAGGGGGAGGGAGGAAGGGGGGGAGAGAGGGGGAGGGAGAGAGAGAGGTGGAAAGGGGAGGGAGGGAGAAAGGAGGGAGAGAGGGGTTAGGGAGGGAGAGAGGGGAGGGAAGGAGAGAGGGAGGATGGACGTTGGGAGAGAAGGAGGGGGAGAGAGAGGGAGATGGAGAGGGAGGTAGGGGGGGAGAGGGAGAAAGGAAGGGAGTGAGAGAGGGGGATAGGGGGAGAGAGAGAGAGCGGAGGGAGGGGGAGGGAGAGGGGTGGGAGAGAGGGAGGGAGAGAGATAAAGTGAGGGGGGGCAGGGAGGGAGAGAGAGGGGAATGAGGGAGGGAGGAAGGGGGAGAGAGGGGGGGAGGGAGAGAGAGGGGTGGAAAGGGGAGGGAGGGAGAAAGGAGGGGAGAGAGGGGGGTTAGGGGAGGGAGAGAGGGAGAGGGAGGGAGAGAGAGGGAGGATGGACGTTGGGAGAGAAGGAGGGGGGAGAGAGGGAGATGGAGAGGGAGTAGGGGGAGAGGGAGAAAGGAAGGGAGTGAGAGAGGGGATAGGGAGGGAGAGAGAGAGCGGAGGGAGGGGGAGAGAGGGTGGGAGAGAGGGAGGGAGAGAGATAAAGTGAGGGGGGCAGGGAGGGAGAGAGAGGGAATGAGGGAGGGAGGAAGGGGGAAAGAGGGGGAGGGAGAGAGAGAGGTGGAAAGGGGAGGGAGGGAGAAAGGAGGGAGAGAGGGGTTAGGGAGGGAGAGAGGGCAGGGAAGGAGAGAGGGAGGATGGACGTTGGGGGAGAAGGAGGGGGAGAGGGGAGAGAGGGAGATGAGAGAGAGATGGGAGAGAGGGAGGGAGAGGGAGGGAGGGAAAGGGAGAGAGGGGGAGGGAGGGAGGGAGGGAGAGAGAGGAAGGGAGAGAGGGGGTAGGGAGAAAACAGAAGGCAAACAGAAAACCTTATTTTAAACCCGGGCAAAGCCGGGTACTTGCAACTAGTATATATATATAACTAATTTCAGCTCCTTTTTAAAATACTTTTATTTTTTAATGTAAAGTCAAAAGTCAGATACGTTTCCTCTGATAATAACTTATAAGCCTCTATTATTAGTCTATATTATATTATTAGTCTCTATTATTAGTCTCTATTATTTGTCTCTATTATGTCTCTATTATTAGTCTCTATTATTAGTCTCTATTATTAGTCTCTATTATTAGTCTCTATATATATTTCTCTGATAAATTATTTTTTATTTAAGAAAAATTAAAATAAATGATAAAGAAGTAAGTCAGAGACAAGGTCGTATTTATAAGAACGTGTGCTTTGTAGGGACAAAAGGTTGTAGTTTCATGTGGTTTGTACAGTGGTATAAATAGCGTTTGTAAGGACAAGATAGACTATAAAAATTCCGCCCCCATTTAAAAAAAACAAATGCCTTAAGTGTCAAATAACTTGTAAACTAATAAAAGTATCTTAAAATGCCTCAGAATACGAACATGCTTTGAAATTCGAACATCCGGTGTTATTTCTCTATATATTTAATTTAGTTCCTTACCTTTATTTCATTTATAACATTGAAATTATCTGTCAGTATTCCTGCAACTTTTTTCGTGTTTTTTTTTTACTTTCAAATCTCTACATCACTAGCGGTCTTAATGAGGGGAAACCCTGTCCCGGCGATTTAATAGTTAAAAAAAAAACTAAAACAAAACGCAAAAGGAATGTACAAGATTTATATCAGATTCTGAGATAAAAAAGGCAGACGCCATCCCATTCAGTGCCAGAGTGATTGCTTCATTTAAATATATTAGAATTCCGGCTTGGTCGGCGACGGACATTTTGGGCAAATCATTTTTTTTTTTGTAATTGTTGTTGGAATTGATTAATTTTTTTGATCTATATTACGGGAAAAATATTTTAACCTGAACGATTTGTAATTTGAACAATTTCATACTGAATAAGTCTATAGTCTAAGAGTACCACGGTACCAGACACCTAAAATGTTGCCTCCTCTGACAGCAGATAAAGTGCTTTATGAGGCGGACCAACCCCTCCCTTATTTATGCCATTGGGTTTGTATTATCATATGATTTTTAGTATCATGAGGTTTGTAGTATCACAGGGTTTGTATTATCAAGAGGTTTGTAGTACCATATAGCTTGTAGTATCATGTTAAGGAAGTATGTCATTTATAGAAAACTGCGATTTCTGGGAGCTGATAATTTGCAAAAAAATAAAAAAAATAAAAAATGGATGTAGATATAAGGTACTTTAAGTTTGTAGGTACATAAATAAGGTTTGGTAGGAACATCTGGTTAATGAATCAGCTTATGAATCAGTTTACGGGTCGCTTGGTGACTCTTTTGTAGCGAGCCGGATCTTTATGCTGAAGCACGACCTGCATGTCGAGGGTTACGGGTTCAACTCCCATCGGGCCCCAGTCACCTACATATGCCTCCCGTAGTGCCTCCATGGCCATTCAGCTACAATGCAATATCGGCTAGGGTGGAGATGAAAGAAAGTCACAGCAAAACTGTCCTACTAGTAGTTAAGGATCTCAGAGATAAACATCTCATCTTCAGGGACATGGAACAAAAACAAATGAATCAGTTCAATTGGTAATAGGGTAATGCATATTATTATGAAAGACAGATCAACCTCAGTGTCTCTTTTGTATGATATCAGTGTGTGGTATTTCTGACTGGTTACCACAGCTGTGATATAAGTGTGTGGTATTTCTGACTGGCGACCACAGCTGTGATAGCCATTTATCTAGAGACATTAATCTAGAGACATTTATTTAGATACATTTATCTAGAGACATTAATCTAGAGACAATAGTCTAGAGACATTAATCTAGAGACAATAATCTAGAGGCATTAATCTAGAGACAATAATCTAGAGACATTAATCTAGAGACATTTATCTAGAGACATTTATCTAGAGACATTTATCTAGAGACATTAATCTAGAGGCATTTATCTAGAGGCATTAATCTAGAGACAATAATCTAGAGACATTAATCTAGAGACATTAATCTAGAGACATTTATCTAGAGACATTTATCTAGAGACATTTATCTAGAGACATTAATCTAGAGACATTTATCTAGAGACATTTATCTAGAGACATTAATCTAGAGACATTTATCTAGAGACATTAATCTAGAGACATTAATCTAGAGACATTTATCTAGAGACATTTATCTAGAGACATTTATCTAGAGACATTAATCTAGAGACATTAATCTAGAGACATTTATCTAGAGACATTAATCTAGAGACATTTATCTAGAGACAATAATCTAGAGACATTTATCTAGAGACATTAATCTAGAGACATTAATCTAGAGACATTAATCTAGAGACATTTATCTAGAGACATTAATCTAGAGACATTAATCTAGAGCTATTTCTACGTTATCAGGGGCCTTAGGAGAAAATACATTTTGCTAGTATTAGGCCCCCTTAATAATCTTTTAAATAGGACAACACCTAACTGTTAAACATGAGGACCTCTCTCACAACACCTAACTGTTAAACATGAGGACATCTCTCACAACACCTAACTGTTAAACATGAGGACCTCTCTCACAACACCTAACTGTTAAACATGAGGACCTCTCTGACAACACCTAACCGTTAAACATGAACACCTCTCTCACAACACCTAACTGTTAAACATGAGGACCTCACTCACAACACCTAACTGTTAAACATGAACACCTCTCTCACAACACCTAACTGTTAAACATGAGGACCTCACTCACAACACCTAACTTTTAAACATGAACACCTCTCTCACAACACCTAACTGTTAAACATGAACACCTCTCTCACAACACCTAACCGTTAAACATGAGGACCTCTCTCACAACACCTAACTGTTAAACATGAGGACATCTCTCACAACACCTGTTAAACATGAGGACCTTACTCACAACACCTAACTTAAACATGAGGACCTCTCTCACAACACCTAACCGTTAAACATGAGGACCTCTCTCACAACACCTAACTGTTAAACATGAGGACATCTCTCACAACACCTAACTGTTAAACATGAGGACCTCACTCACAACACCTAACTGTTAAACATGAACACCTCACTCACAACACCTAACTGTTAAACATGAGGACATCTCTCACAACACCTAACTGTTAAACATGAGGACCTCTCTCACAACACCTAACTGTTAAACATGAGGACCTCTCTCACAACACCTAACTGTTAAACATGAGGACCTCTCTCACAACACCTATTAAACATGAGGACCTCACTCACAACACCTAACCGTTAAACATGAGGACCTCTCTGACAACACCTAACCGTTAAACATGAGGACCTCTCTCACAACATCTAACCGTTAAACATGAGGACCTCTCTCACAACACCTAACCGTTAAACATGAGGACCTCACTCACAACACCTAACCGTTAAACATGAGGACCTCTTTCACAACACCTAACCGTTAAACATGAGGACCTCACTCACAACACCTAACCGTTAAACATGAGGACCTCTCTGACAACACCTAGCTGTTAAGCATGATGACCCTTTAAAATGTGGGACCTAAAAAGCCACTTTGCTTGTCTATCCTAAAACATATATGCCTGTGGAAAGTATTTACACACACAGCCGGCGAGAGAAATAATAGATCCCAGAGTTGGAAGGCTTGTGGACCCTGTTTACGAAACTGTACGCCATATAAATGAACTAATTAAATGTAGATTTGAAAACAAAAAAAAAAAAACAACTACGGTGCTTCAGGCTCGATGAGTCTTTACAAACGTGGGCCCAGTAATGTATCGTCAGCACCACTCTCCTCAGTTCTGTTTTTAATGGCATAAACGGATTAATATTACACAACCTATATAATATACAACACAACAATATACATAAAAAAAATTAATAGCGGTTTTTTTCCGATTTAGATTATTCATGCCTGTAATTCATAAAGAAATGTGATATGTAACAGTTTTTTTTTTTTAAAACGTTTAAAACTATTTCTTATATCTTTGATTAAAGTAACAGGGATCCAACACAAACACTGTACTAGGCATCACGTCACAAACACTATACTAGGCATCCAACACAAATACTATACTAGGCATTACAACACAAACACTATACTAGGCATCCAACACAAATACTATACTAGGCATCCAACACAAACACTATACTAGGCATCCAACACAAATACTATACTAGGCATTACAACACAAACACTATACTAGGCATCCAACAAAAATACTATACTAGGCATTCAACACAAACACTATACTAGGCATTACAACACAAATACTATACTAGGCATCCAACACAAATACTATACTAGGCATCCAACACAAATACTATACTAGGCATCCAACACAAACAGTATATTAGGCATCCAACACAAATACTATACTAGGCATCCAACACAAACACTATACTAGGCATCCAACACAAATACTATACTAGGCATCCAACACAAACAGTATATTAGGCATCCAACACAAACACTATACTAGGCATCCAACACAAATACTATATTAGGCATCCAACACAAACAGTATATTAGGCATCCAACACAAACACTATACTAATCACGTCACAAACACTATACTAGGCATCCAGCACAAACACAATACTAGACATCCAACACAAACAGTATATTTGGAATCCAACGCAAACACTATACTAATCACGTCACAAGCACTATACTAGGCATCCAGCACAAATACAATACTAGGCATCCAACACAAACGCTATATTAGGCATAACAACACAAACACTATTCTAGGCATCCAACACAAACACTGAGTTTATGAGTAACCGTTATTAGCATATAAAAAATTCTTCAGTATTGTCCATGAATAACTTCATGTTAATCTTTAAGCCTAGAGACTTACCATGTCCACTATCTGTCTGTGGATATATCTTAGTTGCCCTGAGTTTCTAACTGCTAATGTTGTCCTTTCCCGCCTTGTCTGGCAACAAATAAGTTTGAGACCGTTCAATGTACAGGTAAGTCGTATGGCTCAAGCTTAGATAAGAGTTATTAGCAGTATATCACTGTCTTCTGTTTGTTGACATATGACCGTCACCCACCCACTTCTTGTTTACTATGACATTTCAAAAGAACACACCCACCACTTCTTGTTTACTATGACATTTCAAAAGAACACACACATTATTCCTGCCATTTCTGGTATAATGATAACTAAAGTATTTGTAAGGAGTTCAATACATGGTTGGTCTATACCATATATAGGTAGTAGGCCTATATTGTCCGTGTAACGTATGAAAAAATATATTTAATTATTTCAGTAATAAAAGTAAGAGATGCATTTGCTTACAAAAGTATTTTGAATTAGTGCTAAACAAAAATGTAGACATCTTATGATTTGAAAAAAAAATTGAACAATAAATACAACTTTTTTTTTTAACAGTAAGGCCGTTCTTAGGTTCTCGAGTGCCCAGCGCAGAGATTCTCAGATAAATTAAGGCTCTAGGTAAAATTATGAAGACCCTGAAATAATTAGATTGGGTACGATTTTTTTTTACCGGAAGTGGGTTCTTAAACATACGGGACAATATGAGGTAGCATTGTCTGCTTATCCATAAGAAATATAAAAAAATGTCTTAACTGTCTTAAGTTTGTCTTAAACTCTAAAGGAAATATCTAGCTTAGTAGTGGGGAGATGGTAGTATAAAACCATTTCAACCAGATAATTTGTTGCGTTATCAGACAGATTGGATTGCTCATTTAACTTATAATAAGCATATTAAAGCACACTCCTTGTTCTAGTTATACATTCACTTAACAATAAAAACAAATCAATACGTCTTTAATTTGAGCATTTTAACCGTTTTAGCTTACGAGTATTAATATTCAGTTTTTTAAGTCAATGTGATAAATATCTGTTAGTGTTGTAAAGACTGATGAGAGAGGTTCACCGATGCAGCCAATACATTACTTTGGAAAATACGAAGTGAAAGGATCAAATCTAGCTGGAATCTACGAAGTGAAAGGATCAAATCTAGCTGGAATCTACGAAGTGAAAGGATCAAATCTAGCTGGAATCTACGAAGTGAAAGGATCAAATCTAGCTGGAATCTACGAAGTGAAAGGATCAAATCTAGCTGGAATCTACGAAGTGAAAGGATCAAATCTAGCTGGAATCTACGAAGTGAAAGGATCAAATCTAGCTGGAATCTACGAAGTGAAAGGATCAAATCTAGCTGGAATCTACGAAGTGAAAGGATCAAATCTAGCTGGAATCTACGAAGTGGGATCAAATCCTGCGCTGGAATCTACGAATTGAAAGGATCCAAATCTGAGCTGGAATCTACGAAGTGAAAGGATCAAATCTAGCTGGGAATCTGACGAAGTGAAAGGATCAAATCTAGCTGGAATCTACGAAGTGAAAGGATCAAATCTAGCTGGAATCTACGAAGTGAAAGGATCAAATCTAGCTGGAATCTACGAAGTGAAAGGATCAAATCTAGCTGGAATCTACGAATTGAAAGGATCAAATCTAGCTGGAATCTACGAAGTGAAAGGATCAAATCTAGCTGGAATCTACGAAGTGAAAAGGATCAAATCTAGCTGGAATCTACGAAGTGAAAGGATCAAATCTAGCTGGAATCTACGAAGTGAAAGGATCAAATCTAGCTGGAATCTACGAAGTGAAAGGATCAAATCTAGCTGGAATCTACGAAGTGAAAGGATCAAATCTAGCTGGAATCTACGAAGTGAAAG